>CM034540.1:34279613-34560457 GCA_020002185.1 Paraescarpia echinospica | reverse complement strand
TGGAAGGATGAGGGGAGGATGTGAGAAGGATGTGGGTGGGATGTGGGTGGGATGTGGGTGGGATGTGGGTGGGATGTGAGTGGGATGTGGGTGGGATGTGGGTGGGATGTGGGTGGGATGTGGCTGGGATGTGGGTGGGATGTGGGTGGGATGTGAGTGGGATGTTGGAAGGATGAGGGGAGGATGTGAGAAGGATGTGGGTATGGTGTGGATTTGGGGGGCAAGAAAAGGATATGTAAGATAAGATAAGATAATGATTTATTGTCTCAACTATGGAGAACAGACATGACTGCAATATGTATATAAAACCATTCGATAATATAAATATATAAAAAACAGCAGATAAATAATAAATAATACATGCATACACATTACTTATTCTAAAACGACAAGTGACACTGTGGCAGCAGGCATCATGAATTAAGTTGTTTAATAGACAGTGGCACAAATGAGTGTTTGTATCTATTAAACATGCACCGAGGAGTTATATAATGTCTGCCAGATGGCAGGAGCTGAAATTCATTATGCAGAACATGTTTAGCATCATAAATAATCTTGACTGACTGTCTTCTTGATGTCTGTTCAAAAATCTCCTGAAGGGAGATCATGGGAGATGTGGAACCTTTTCATGGCAGTTCTCATCAATCGAGAAAGCTGTGATTTTAACTGAACAGACAGATTGCCAAACCGAGCAATAATCCCATTGCACAGTGTGCTTTCAATAATGGAGCAATAAAAAAGAATGAGTATTTTCTCAATGACACCAAAAGCTCTCAGTCTGTGGTGGTGGACTTTGGAGCACCCACTATAAACATGGACATTCCAGCTAAGTTTGTTATCAAGACAGACACCTAAGTATTTGTACTGACTGACCTGGGAAACAACAGACACAGAATGTCTTACATTCTCTATCTTGTCTAAACAATATATTCTGTAAAAAATGATATATATTCCACTGTTTCATAATACTACTTGTGTAAATATGTTTCAAAAAGGAGATGTGTTGTAAGAGCAGCACTGATACACCTGAAAGAAGAAAAACTTGTTGTTGTTGTCAATTCTGAATGAATTTCTCACCTGAGCCAAGTTGAGGTCATCAACAAAGAAGAGCAGTCTCTTGTTTCCCTTAGGTACGTATGTGTGTCCATGCTTCCACTCGAGGCGTTCACTCAGACGCTCATACAACTGTCTCCCATTTGTGAACCTTAAACAAGTGCACCATCAACAGATATGGCTAGTTGGGTGAGAAAATATACATATCACTTTACACATATGCTACAGAGGCCAGGGAGATAAACCGTTTATTTACCTACAGGTGCAATTTACTTTAATTTGTTGTCTTATGCTCTTAAGATTATATCAATTGGTTTAGTGAGAGAAGAAACAATGTAGACATGACTGGTAACACATATATCCATGTGTAAACATGACAGATCACACTTCTCAGGGGTGGACCCAGACAGAGTAGCTGACGGGGGCAAAAACCATCCAATTGCCCCCTAAGGCTTGCTCCAAAAACCAACCTTGGTACTTGCAAAAAATACCCAAACTTTAGGCTCTCCAAAAACCTCTAAAGTCCCCCCGAGACTATCCAAAAAGGAGGCACATTCAAAAGGTCTAGGGTGGGTACATCACACTATCGTGGGTAAATTCCAAAGGAAATTGCAAAGGTCTAGGGGGCACATTACCCCTGGGTCCACTGTGTCTGTCCATGACAGATCACATATCTATCCATGTATGGCCATGACAGATCACATATATGTCCATGTATGGCCACGACAGATCACATATCTATCCATGTATGGCCATGACAGATCACATATCTATCCATGTATGGCCATGACAGATCACACATATGTCCATGTATGGCCATGACATATCACACACTTGTCCATGTATAGCCATAACAGGTCAAACATCTGTTCATGTATGGCCATGACAGATTACACATCGGTCCATGTGTGGCCATGACAGGTTTCATATTGTGAGTGTGTGTGTTTGGGCATGCATAAATGCATGCATGAATGAGTGCGTGTGTGTGATATTGATCAAGTACCAGGTTAACAGGTCTTGTTTGTGTACTTCCTTGTGTAATATATGAACCTGACTGAATATACATTTATGCATTACATAACAGTGGTGGTCTAGTGATGGAGTACCTATTTGTCTGTAGGCTGAGCTCAAGTACTTCCGCAACTTCTCCTGAACAAACCATGCGGATGCGTTCTGTGACAATTGTGCTCTTGCCACAGCCATCACCACCCACCAACATCACGTTCTTGCCATAGTCCGTCAACACACCCAGTAGGTAGAGCAATTGCTACAGTAACAGATCAAATACAGACATCACAACAAAAGCACCCAGCAGGTAAAGCAGTTGCTACAGTAACAGATCAAATACAGCCGTCACAACAAAAGCACCCAGCAGGTAGAACAGTTGCTACAGTAACAGATCAAATACAGACATCACAACAAAAGCACCCAGCAGGTAGAACAGTTGCTAAAGTAGCAGATCAAATACAGCCGTCACAACAAAAGCACCCAGCAGGTAGAGCAGTTGCTACAGCAGCAGATCAAATACAGCCGTCACAACAAAAGCACCCAGTAGGTAGAGCAGCTGCTGTAGTAGCAGATCAAATACAGCCGTCACAACAAAAGCACCCAGCAGGTAAAGCAGTTGCTACAGTAGCAGATCAAATACAGCCGTCACAACAAAAGCACCCATCAGGTAGAACAGTTGCTACAGTAACAGATCAAATACAGCCGTCACAACAAAAGCACCCAGCAGGTAGAACAGTTGCTACAGTAACAGATCAAATACAGCCGTCACAACAAAAGCACCCATCAGGTAGAACAGTTGCTATAGTAGCAGATCAAATACAGCCGTCACAACAAAAGCACCCAGCAGGTAGAGCAGTTGCTACAGTAGCAAATCAAATACAGCCGTCACAACAAAAGCACCCAGTAGGTAGGACAGTTGCTACAGTAGCAGATCAAATACAGCCGTCACAACAAAAGCACCCAGCAGGTAGAACAGTTGCTACAGTAACAGATCAAATACAGCCGTCACAACAAAAGCACCCAGCAGGTAAAGCAGTTGCTACAGTAACAGATCAAATACAGCCGTCACAACAAAAGCACCCAGCAGGTAGAACAGTTGCTACAGTAGCAGATCAAATACAGCCGTCACAACAAAAGCACCCAGCAGGTAGAGCAGTTGCTACAGTAGCAGATCAAATACAGCCGTCACAACAAAAGCACCCAGCAGGTAGAGCAGTTGCTACAGTAGCAGATCAAATACAGCCGTCACAACAAAAGCACCCAGCAGGTAGAACAGTTGCTACAGTAGCAGATCAAATACAGCCGTCACAACAAAAGCACCCAGCAGATAAAGCAGTTGCTACAGTAGCAGATCAAATACAGCCGTCACAACAAAAGCACCCAGCAGGTAGAACAGTTGCTACAGTAGCAGATCAAATACGGCCATCACAACAAGCACCCAGCAGGTAGAGCAGCTGCTGCAGTAGCAGATCAAATACAGCCGTCACAACAAAAGCACCCAGCAGGTAAAGCAGTTGCTACAGTAGGAGATCAAATAGAGCCGTCACAACAAAAGCACCAAGCAGGTAAAGCAGTTGCTACAGTAGCAGATCAAATACAGCCGTCACAACAAAAGCACCCAGCAGGTAAAGCAGTTGCTACAGTAGCAGATCAAATACAGCCGTCACAACAAAAGCACCCAGCAGGTAAAGCAGTTGCTACAGTAGCAGATCAAATACAGCCGTCACAACAAAAGCACCCAGCAGGTAAAGCAGTTGCTACAGTAGCAGATCAAATACAGCCGTCACAACAAAAGCACCCAGCAGGTAGAACAGTTGCTACAGTAGCAGATCAAATACGGCCATCACAACAAGCACCCAGCAGGTAGAGTAGCTGCTGCAGTAGCAGATCAAATATAGCCGTCACAACAAAAGCACCCAGCAGGTAGAACAGCTGCTACAGTAGCAGATCAAATACAGCCGTTATAACAAAAGCACCCAGCAGGCAGAGCAGCTGCTGCAGTAGCAGATCAAATATAGCCGTCACAACAAAAGCACCCAGCAGGTAGAGCAGTTGCTACAGTAGCAGATCAAATACAGCCGTCACAACAAAAGCACCCAGCAGCTAGAACAGTTGCTACAGTAGCAGATCAAATACAGCCATCACAATAGCACCCAGCAGCTAGAACAGCTGCTACAGTAGCAGATCAAATACAGCCGTCACAACAAACAGCTGGTAGAGCAGTTACAATACTACAGTAGGAGATCAAATACAGTCTCACAACAAACACACCCAGCACGTAGAGCAGTTACTACAGTAGCAGTGTGTCAAGTAGTATGTTATGAGTGTGTCTAGTAGGATGGTGTGAGTGTGTATGCAGACCTGCCTACCCCAAAAACTTCCTGTCAGTAATCTGTCTTCCCATTTACACTGATTTTCAGGAATATAGGCCTGCTGTCAGTAATAGTTCATAACCGCGTCAGATATTGTCAGGAAAAGAACACCACTGTCAGTAATACCTCAAAACTGTAACTATGATGATAGTTGTACAAAAACCATAATTGTCTCTAATAACCTGTGAGATGTTTTGAAGCATCCAGTCAAGGTAAGGTAGATGTTCATAACCAGCATTGGTGGAAATCAAACCTGAAGAAGCGTAACTCATCTATACACTATTGGCATAGCTAATTTACAACAACTAGAACTGTTTTACTCTCTTTTCAAGTCAAACTTTAAGCAACTGAAAGAACCTCAATAAGTTTGTGTTGTTTAATACTAACCATGGTAATTCTGATTTTATGTAACTTTCAAAAACGTCATGCTGACTCAAGCAAAATTCCACATTACAGCCAGATTATGTAATAGACAGCAAATAACAAATACCACTCAGAGATTTCCATTGTAAACTTAACTATAGAGAGAAACACACGATCGATCATCAGGGTACACAATGGGGTCCCGCACAATCATGACAATGCATGGTAGTCTCCAAATTCAGAATCAACAGGTGCAAGTTGAATGCTTGTCGAACTTTACACTGCACACTGTTATGATTAGGGCACTTGTGTAATTCCTTCATTCAACATCATGGCATATTTATATTACGAAAATACTGTGACTTAGGGCACTTGTGTAGTTCCTTCATTCAACATCATGGCATATTTATATTACAAAATACTGTGACTTAGGGCACTTGTGTAGTTCCTTCATTCAACATCATGACATATTTATATTACACAAAATATTGTGACTTAGGGCACTTGTGTAGTTCCTTCATTCAACATCATGGCATATTTATATTACAAAATACTGTGACTTAGGGCACTTGTGTAGTTCCTTCATTCAACATCATGGCATATTTATATTACAAAATACTGTGACTTAGGGCACTTGTGTAATTCCTTCATTCAACATCATGGCATATTTATATTACAAAATACTGTGACTTAGGGCACTTGTGTAGTTCCTTCATTCAACATCATGGCATATTTATATTACACAAAATACTGTGACTTAGGGCACTTGTGTAGTTCCTTCATTCAACATCATGGCATATTTATATTACACAAAATACTGTGACTTAGGGCACTTGTGTTGTTCCTTCATTCAACATCATGGCATATTTATATTACACAAAATACTGTGACTTAGGGCACTTGTGTAGTTCCTTCATTCAACATCATGGCATATTTATATTACAAAATACTGTGACTTAGGGCACTTGTGTAGTTCCTTCATTCAACATCATGGCATATTTATATTACAAAATACTGTGACTTAGCACACTTTTGAAGCCCAAATACTACAGCGACCCGGTTTGTGCTAGTCTGTTACTGCATCGCGCTCGTAAAATGGGCGATATAGAGGTGTATGTTGGTGCAAACCGGGGTGCTATTTACACCTCAAAAGTGCTCTAAGATGCAATATTCTTAAAAGTAAATATGCCTGGGATAATGTTGAATAACAGAATTAATGCACCGAGGTATTAAACTCAAAGTTAGGCAAAACTCAAGTTATAATGGCGAAATCGAGGTGGGTCCAGATTCTAGACAAGTGCCGCGACTAGTGTCCACTGTCCACGCAAGACATCAGTATGCTGTTATAAACTTTTGCAGCACATGTTTCTTCTTGGCTGGTGGTGTGGTGACATTTCGATCTTCGCCATAATTTCGTGCCGAGTGACTTCTTTTTGTTTGAGCGCGGAAATGTGAATTTATTGTAACGCTGTTTCCTATTGGTCAGATTACGACCAGAACCAGCGAATGAAAACCCATGTCAAAACAAGCTGCGTATATATGCTGCCACCTGTTGAATATAGTGGAAGCTAAATTTGAGAAGCACGGAAGTGATTGACGATCATTGTAATAAAGAAAGAATCCGTAATATTTTCATCCCTCGCCGTAATAGCGTAATTTGAGGTGTATTTCCGGAATGATTCCGGACAATCCGGAATGGTAGGCAGGTCTGGTGTATGCTACAGTGTCGTGTGTCTACTACAGTTTTGCAAGTTTGTCAAGTAGAGTGTTGTGATTGTATCAAGGAGGGTATTGTGAATGTGACTACCACAGTGATGTGTGTCAAGTAGTGTGTTGTGATTGTGTCAAGTAGGACGTTATGAATGTGTCGAGTAGTGTGTTGTGAGTGTGTCAAGTAAGATGTGTGTTAAGTAGAGTGTTGTGAGTGTGTCAAGTAACGTGTTGTGAGTATGTCTACTAGAGTGTTGTGAGTGTATCAAGTAACATGTTGCGAGTGTGACTACTAGAGTGTTATGAGTGATTCGTGTAGGATGTTGTGAGTGCGTCAAGTAGGGTGTTGTGAGTGTGCCAAATAGAATGTTGTGAGTGTGTCAAGTAGGGTGTTGCGAGTGTGTCTACTAGTGTGTTATGAGTGTGTCAAGTAGGATTTTGTGAGTGTGTCAAGTAGGATGTTGTGAGTGTGTCAAGTAGTGTTGTAAATATGACTATCAGAGTGTTTTGTGTCAAGTAGGATGTTGTGAGTGTGTCTGGTAGGATGTTGTGAATGTGTCAAGTAGAGTGCTGTGAGTGTGTCAAATAGAGTTTTATGAGTGTGTCAAGGTAAGTGTCATGAGTGTGTCAAATATGATGTTGTGTGACTAGTAGAGAATTATGTGTGAGTCAAGTAAGATGTTGTGCATGTGTCAAGTAGAGTACTGTGTGTCAAGGTGAATGTCGTGAGTGTGTCAGGTAGGGTGTTTTGTATCTACTAGAGTCTTATGTGTGAGTCAAGTAAGATGTTGTGAGTGTGTCAAGTAGAGTGCTGTGTGTCAAGGTGAATGCCGTGAGTGTGTCAGGTAGGGTGTTTTGTGTCTAATTGAGTGTTATGTGTGTGAGTCAAATATGATGTTTTGAGTGTGTCAAGTAGAGTGCTGTGTGTCAAGGTGAATGTCGTGAGTGTGTCAGGTAGGGTGTTTTGTGTCTACTAGAGTGTTATGTGTGCATCAAGTAAGATGTTGTGCGTGTGTCAAGTAGAGTGCTGTGTGTCAAGGTGAATGTCGTGAGTGTGTCAGGTAGGATGTTTTGTGTCTAATTGAGTGTTATGTGTGTGAGTCAAATAAGATGTTGTGAGTGTGTCAAGTAGAGTGCTGTGTGTCAAGGTGAATGTCGTGAGTGTGTCAGGTAGGGTGTTTTGTGTCTACTAGAGTGTTATGTGTGCATCAAGTAAGATGTTGTGCGTGTGTCAAGTAGAGTGCTGTGTGTCAAGGTGAATGTCGTGAGTGTGTCAGGTAGGGTGTTTTGTGTCTACTAGAGTGTTATGTGTGCATCAAGTAAGATTTTGTGAGTGTGTCAAGTTGAGTGTTGTAAGCATGTCCTACAGGGTGTTGTGAGTGTGTTGCTCTCACCTCTGTGTTGACAGTGTGTACAAAGGCATCAGGAGGTATGCCCTTGTGAGGGGTGCCACTGTAGGCAGGCACCATGTCACCCCACTTGACAAACACATGTGTGTCACTGTCCACCATGTAGTCAAATACCTGCAACACACAAACTCATGTTATGTCTACACACGTTAAGGCTGGGGTCATTTTGTTTGCAGTGGCCATGGCAACTCAGTGGAACAATCTTGCTAACTACATTAATCCTCCAGTGATCTTATTTACTGTAACATTTTATATTTATTTACTTTAATTTAATTTAACTACACACGACTGTGCGGTATGGAGGGCCATGATCGCCAACGCCTGTGACAGACATGGCACATAGAAGAAGAAGACTTTAATTGACTGATATTGCTATATTTTTATTGATTAATTTAAGCACTCTAATGTATTAATAGTTTTAATAGAATTATACTGCAATGTGTTTATTTTAAGCTGACGTCTTAGTACAATATTGTAATAATTGATGCATTTTAAATAATTTATTTATTAATGGGTTTAGTAGTATTATATTGCACACTATTTATTTAAATGACAATGTTATTATTAGTATTTTAGTTTATTGATTATTAAATATAGTGTATTATAAGGTGCCACCTACAATTATTGATCTGGTGAATTGGCCAATTGAATGTATGGCAAATTAAATATTTTATTATTATTATATATTTCAGCACAAAGGTGACTGACCTTAGCCAATATTCTGACACACCTTGTCTCTGTGACATGGCTGAATCACTAACATCAGAATAGGGATGCAGACTACAAAACATTATGTCTGACTCAACTTGTCCCTGCGACATGGCTGAATCACTAACATCAGACTAATGCAGCTATAGTAGCTCTTGCTCTCAACTGAAGCAATATGAATATATTTACTATCAGATATAATGTATCACTCACAGTTGCACCTTGTGGGTACTCAACGTAGTGAAAGGTCTGTCTCCACCACTGACTGAAGTAATCACGGGCGGTCAGGTCCAGTGTACCACCAAATGACCAGATACAGGCAAAGTTGAAGTAACGCTCTATGTCAACATCACTAAGACTGCTGAATGGGGCCAACAATGCCTGCAACATATCAGTACCTGCAATGTGTGACATTACACAAGAGAAACGTCATTACATCAATGTCTACTGTGTGTGATATCACATTGCAGGTAAGATATGACATCACACCAGTGCCTGTAACAATAACAAAGAAAACTCCAAGATTTCGTGCTGAAAGTGCGTAACATACTGGCTAAGCATAGGTGTGGGAAAATAGCTTTTACTTTTGTTATGATGTCTCTTTGTACCAATAATAAGACATTCTGTTTTATTAGCATTTAACTTTAAAGGGATTCTTTGAGAATTTGAATCTCTGTAATGTATGCAATTATTAGGTAATCCTGTTAATATGATTACTTCATGTAATTCTATGCCTTTATTTCATTGGAATTATGTTTTATTAATCACTAATGACCCTGACAATATATCGAAAAAATAACTCTGCATATGCTGAGTTTCTACTTTGGGCCCACCTTCACGATCCGTATTAGGCATGCTCATGAATATTCGGGACTGTCCGTCAAACTTCTATTAGCTACGCCGAGTTAATAGATGCAAGAAATACGTCATCAACATGTGTGTATTTGGAGCATTGCGTATATGGATTAGCCACCGCCATGCGAATGAGTCGTGAACAATAAAATTATCAAAATGAAACGTGGACCAGCTGCTGTTTATGTCACAGATTCAGCAAAGAAAAGAAAGAAAATATATGGAATAAGCGGAGAATGAACATAGGGACAGTTCGTGACAGGCGGATTGATTTAAAAGAAAAAACTCCATGCACGAAGCCGCCGATGGCGACGCCGATGACGTCATATTGAATAATTGGCATTGTTTTTGTTGGAATATAAAAACTATGGTACTATCATGTTCCTTTTTTACTAGGTACATCTGGCTATACATTTTCAAGCGAAGTTTTAATGAAACGTTTGGATAAAAGAAACTTACTGAAGCCGAGAAACATTCAATAATGAAACCATTTTATGTGCACCATAAATCCAGCTGCTATTTCCGTAAGCGTTATAAATACATTATACATCATTAAAGTAATTTGCAGTATGAAATAGGTGGTTATGTACTTTCCTATCCACATAAGGTTTACTTTTAATTTGAAAAATGTAGATCTATAAAGAGCATAGCATTATTGTCGACAAAATATTAAAATATATTGCATCAGTGTAAAACATGTTTTATTTTGTACTGGGAGTACAATAATTATTTGTTCTGCCCATCATTTAGAGTAAAAGATATTGAATTTGTTTCTGTCGAACTCCTGTTTCGATAAAAATAAAATGACCATTGTATGATTGAAATAAAGTTATAAAATTACAAAATTTTAAAAGTAACGCATATTTTAAAATCTTCACTATCTGATGCCTATGAAAAGTGGCAAATGTTGTTCAATTTTGGGAAATGTAAATGCCTTCACACAGGACATGGGAACGAATATGTAGAATATACAATGGGGGAACTGTACTAACTACTACTATAAAAGAAAAAGACTTAGGGCTGACAATTAGTGCTGACATGAAGGTTTCAGAGCAGTGTGGAATTGCAGCTTCAAAAGGAAATCAAATCCTTGGATTGATTAGGCGAAATATAGCATATAAAGAAAAAGACCTAATAATACCGCTGTACAAAACAATAGTTAGGCCTCATTTAGAATATTGTATACAAGCGTGGAGGCCTTATTGCAAGAAGGACATAGATACGCTAGAAAGAGTACAGAGGAGAGCAACTAAAATTATACAAAAACTTAGGGATCTTAGTTACGAAATACGCCTAAAACAATGTGGCTTAACAACACTAGAGACCAGGAGATTGAGAGGAGATCAGATAGAAGTGTCTAAAATAATGATTGGTTATGAAAATATTGATAGAAATATTTTTTTCTCAGTTAAGAAAGATAGAAAGACTCGAGGACATGAAGTTACATTAGTAAAGGAGCAGTGTAGATTAGACGTAAGAAAGTTGTCATTTTCACAAAGGACTGTGAATGAATGGAACAGATTATCTAATGATTGTGTGGGTGCTAGTAGTGTGAATGTTTAAAAATAAAATCGACATATACCTCAGAAGGGCTGGATATATGTAGATAAAAGGGTTGGACTCTCGATAAACCAAAGGGCTTCCTTGTCCACCTGCCATCTAGAGTTAATTCTCTGGATGGCAATTTTGTTAAATCTTGTCTTGTTAAGTCTATGTGTTAGATATGACAAAAACCTACTCAAAGCAGTGCCGGATACACCACACCATAAAGACCAATGATTTATGAGAATGGAGTGATCAACTGTATCAAAGGCAGCAGACAGATCTAGCAAGGTAAGTGCTGTTACTTTACCTTTATCCACATTTAAAGTAAAATAAATCATTATGCACTTTTAATAGAACAGTTTCTGTAGAATGAAGCTGTTTGTATGCAGATTGTAATTCATAAACAAGCAATTTGATTTAATGTGAGATCCAATGCATCTTGCTACAACTTTTTCAAGTATCTTGGAAATGAAAGTGAGATTAAAAACGGGTAAATTTTTGAAGTTATCTTTAGGCAGAGATGTCTTCTTGAGGAGGAGGTTTACACATGCATGTTTAAAATCATCTGGAAAAATATCCGAGCTCAGTGATACATTTATAATATTTGTAATTGTATCAAATAAAGAGTTAAGACATGCTTTCAACAGTATAGTTGGTAATGATGGGGGCATTGTAATGTTGAAGGATGTGACCTCGTAAGACCATCAGATTCTAACCACCATATATACAAACTAGTCAGTTAGAATGTTACAAAATGCTGGAAACGATTAGAAACTGGAGCACTGCTGACTATCTTACCTCTACCAGAGTGATTAGTGTGACCACCATGTTCTCATTTGTCTGCTGTGGAGTGACTCGCAGGTAGCGAAGCGGCGTTGTTGCGAGTACTGGAGGCTTTGTCATCTCGTTGACATGCTGGATGATGGTGTCGATGTATTGGTCACACAGTGAGCAGAGCAAGTCATACTCACTCTCAGGCCGCCGCTCCAACCATGCAGCCAGCATCATTCGCCAACCTACGTCATCTGAGGTCATACTGAGTACACCAACACTGACAAGGAGGGACGGACTCACCTGTGCCAAGCTGCCAGTCTGAAAGCAACAAACTGCCTTATATTTCCTTTCAATGCCTTTCTGACAAATAATAACATACAAAACGTTCAATTATTTACAAAAATGGCTCACAAGTTAACAAAATTAAGAGTTCATTATATTACACTACTTCTCAAGGTGCAAGAGAAAAACAGAGGATAAGGTAATAGTTTATGCATAAAAATAATTAAAATTATATAATGTCCAAGACCCATGTAGCAGCAAATTTAAAACCAGCTTCTAGCAGAAGAATCTGTATGAGGTTTTATCCTACTCTTTGTGTATGCTGGCTTGCATGCATGTGTTGAAGCATGCATGTATGTCATGTACGTGTTAAACTTAGTATTGGAATGACCAAGAAGCAGACAAACCTCCCAAATGAACCTGAGGGACTGAGGCACAATGATTCTTTCATTGTTCGCCAGCACAATGCTACTGCTGTGATGCAATACACATTGCATTAGTTGGAACTGGTTCTCATCGAGCTGTAAGAGAGAAAGCATATCAATGCATTAAAAAGGAAACATGCACAGCAAAGAAACTTGTATGCAAAGTGTCACTGTCAACATATTTGAAATATTTACATATTACCAACATCATGACACTATTATATACAATAAAGTCACTAAATATTTTATATAAAAATGTGTGATGATCATTTCAGAGCTTTTGTGTTGCTTAATGTTTTAGTGACAATATCAATATCCAAGGGTGTTACCTTCAAGCATAATACTTGTTATTTAAAATTGACAATAGCAAAATATAGGTGTTCAATCAATCACAATCAATCAGCTCTCATTGACGGACTTGCACTGATCGCAAATGTCACTCAAGAGCTAAATCAGTGGAGGCTTGAGGGGCACCGAGTTGATCTTAACGTTGCCTACAAAGGGCTTTGCAACAACGACCCAGGAATGTCGAGTCTGCTGTATGGTGACGATTTCCCCACTCGGATCAAAGAAATCAACAAGACCAACAGAGTTGGGAGTAAGCTGGCACGGGTCTCTTGTTTGCTCAATGTTAGTCGACGCATAGTCATTATGGCCAGAGGCAACAACCATATCTGGCACATGGAAAACAAAACTGGATGGGGCGCTTCCATGCTTTCATGGAGCTTTTTTAGAGAGGGGATCCCACCACAGTTACCGTGGAAGGCCATACCCAAGACGGGGCTTCCTGCACGACCAACAGCTCATCCTGGCCAACACAACAGGGACACATGAATCCTGTGATGAGCAAGGTAACACCTCTCCTGTCCACCCAAAAACGTTCATTGCAGGGGGTGCCAGACACTGTCTCAAACAATGGAGGGAACGAACGTAGGATAATTTCATTCTATAGACGGTAGCAGGAGCCACGTTAGAGTTTGATGATATTCCATGTCAAAAGGTAAACCCAAAGCTCTTGTGTTTCTTGCAGTATGAATTTGAGGTTATCAATGAACAAGGCAGCAGTGGAAGGCAGAAGCAGAGGAAGACCTAGGAGACAATGGAAGAAGGACATAGAGGAATGTATGGGAGCAGACGTCTGGCAAGTGTGGAGACTGGTGAACGAAAGAGCTGTCTATAGACAATCCATCAGGCTGCAACGTCCGGAAGCGGATAAGCAAACCCAACCAACCAACCAGGTTAAATAAATAAATAAGTTAAAATAAGTTAAATATGTTAAATAAGTTAAATCAGTTACAAAAGTTAAATGATCTCAAAAATCATCTCAGGCTCACTTAGTGTCAGACTGGCAGGGAAGACTCGCAGAGATGGAGGGGAACGAAGGACAGTTACTCATTCATTAGTCTAATTGATGAGGGAACAAATGAGTTTCGAGTGAGGGAGTTGAAAGCAGTGGCCAGAAGGAAGTAGTTTATAACATGGAAACAGGGGATGTTCGGGGTCTGAGGAGACATTCCTTCCTTTTCTCTCTGCCCGTTGTCTGTATAGAACCTCTAACTGGTCTGCTTTTCTCCCACCACCTTGCACTAACCCCGACTGTTCGTGCCAAAGTGTAGCGATGCACGATACTCAGGCCGCCGTACCACACATGTAACCCAAATGTAATAGAGCTTCCGAAGTAGCATCTGTAGAAGGTTTGTAGAACATGTGTGCTGACACTGAGTGACCTGAGCTTGTATAAGAAAGACAGCTTTTGCTGGCACTTTCTGTTAATTACCGCAGTATTTTCACCAAATAAGAGCTTTGCATCAATGATAGTGCCGAGATACTTGTATTCATCTACTCTCCTCACACACTCTCCGTTAATGAATAGTCCCTTGGGAGGAGTCAAATTTTTCCTAAAATCTATTATGAGTTCTTCAGTTTTATGAACGTTCAGGTCTAGGAAATGATTGCCACACCACACTGTGAAATCAGCTACAGCGCACGCACACACTTGATCAGAGCTGAATAGGTTGATGATTCAGATTGAGATTCATTCAGACTGTTTATTACCATGCAAGTAGCATTTCAAATGGACAAGGAATTCCTGGCATTGTGGCGTCAACATACATGCACGCTTGTCTCCCCTGCCCCCCATCATGCACACACAAAAATATACAATCAGAAACATTATGAAACTGTGCTAAAACTAGTATAAATTTAAACCAAGGCCAACTGCCAACATATTTTAAGACAGTCGTACATCTATTGACATAAAATGAACTTGATAACATAATATTAATACTGTCTGAATGTTACCTAAAAAGTTAAAAAGTATACATGTAGTTAAATAAATAATAAATAAATGTATAAATAAATTAGCTGACGATATAAAAACTAAGCTGACAGTTAAAAAGTATGTACATACATGTAGTCAAGTTAATAAATAAATAAAAAAATAAATAAAAAAATAATTAATAAATAATTTAGCATGGCGACATATAATCTAAACCGACTAAAATGCAGTATCATGGCATCTTGCGGTTCAAGTGACTCACAGCCTGCGGATAAAAACTATTTTTAAATCTAGTGGTCCTTGTCTTAATACTTCTATAGCGCTTGCCAGAGAGAAGAAGTTCAAATAGATGGTTGGCTGGGTGAGTAGTATCCCGTACAATGCTCTGGGATTTTCGCGCACAGCGAGTATCGTAAATAGATTCAATGGATGGCAACTCGCACCCAATGATTCTAGATGCGATGATAGTTGTGTCATCGCTGTATTTGATTAAATTGATGCTCTTCTGGCTGCTACGACAGTCGTCTGTGTAGAGTGCGAACAGAAAAGGGGAGATCACCGAGCCCTGACGGGCACCGGTGGAAGTTAAGAGTGAGCTCAACATAACACCATTATAGTGCACTACTTGCTTACGCTCAGTAAGAAACTGGTTTACCCACAAAATAATGTGTGGGTTCACATGCATATTGACAAGTTTACTCATCATGATGTGTGGCTGGATGGTGTTGAAAGCCGACAAAAAGTCAATAAACCTGGCAAACGACTAGGGCTTTTCCAGCTGAGTATACACATTATAACATAGAGTGAGGACTGCACCATCCACACCTCTCATCCAGTTGATTCCCAACATGCTGCAGGAGAGGATGAAGTACGGGTCATTCAAAGCACTTCATGATGACTGAGGTAAGTGCCACTGGGCGGTAGTCGTTGAGAACAGATGGCACAGGTTTCTTGGGGACAGGACAGATTACTTCAGAGACCAGTAGAAAAGGATGCTGAACACTGCACCCAGCTGAGCATGGCATTCCTTGAGGACCCGATCACTGACCTTGTGAGGATTAACCTGCTTGAAGATCTTACTGACATCATCAGGAGTTGTTTCTGGGATGTCATCCTCAGTGAGCCGAGAATCAATATCGTCCACAGCCTCCGGATGCTCACGTGAGAAGTCATGCCGGTCAAAATGCCCAAAGAAGGAATTCAAGTCTTCAGCGAACTTGAGACTCTCTTCCGCTGATTCTGAGGTTTGTATGACATGTTTGCGGGACTCAACACCAGACAGAGATTTCAGTCCCTGCCATGCTCTGCACATATTGCCGTATTGGAACAGGCGTTCAATTTTGTCCTTGTATTCCAATTTAGCGTCCCTGATCTGCTTCTTTTAGAGTACACTGGATCCTTTTTGCTATAGTGCAGTTTTTAGACATGAAAGCCATCTTCTTCTCATTTATTATGTTTTTAAGTTCTTTACTTATCCCCGGTTTGTTATTTGAGAAGATTTTCACAGTTTTTGTGGGGACAATCATCTCTTCACAAAACTTGATACAGTCTGTGACGACATCAACTGCTTCTTCAAGTGAAGAGGTGGAGTTAAGGAGAACATCCCATAAAGTACAGTCAAAACACCTCCTGAGGGCATTGGCCGAGTTCTGCTTTCTGTCTCTGCAGTTTAATTCTATACGCCGGGATCAAATGTACCGCATTGTGGTCATGCAGCTGTACCGAGTGCCATCTTCTTTATAGACTTGTATGCATCATTAATTTTGTCATAACAAAGATCAAGGGTGTTACTACCGCATGTCTGACACATCACATGTCACCCTGTATGTTTTGTCTAGTCAGCAGCTATTGAAATCTCCAAGAATGATGTTTGGCGAAAATGGTGACATTGTCTCACGCTGGTGCACACAGCTAGTGATTGCATCAGCTACGCGTGCAGTATTAGCTGATGGTGACACATAGACCAGAGTTAAAAATTGCTGTCCGAACTCTCTGGGAAAGTAGGTCGGACACAGCGACACTGATAATAGCTCCACATCCACAGTTCTTCCCTCACTATGACAGACTTACACCAGCGCTGGTTGATGTACACACAGATCCCTCCACCCTGTGAGACAGACTTACATCAGCGCTGGTTGATGTACACACAGATCCCTCCATCCGGTGAGACAGACTCACATCAGCGCTGGTTGATGTACACACAGATCCCTCTACCCTGTGATTTGTCACTCAACTTTTTGTCCCGGTCCAATCTCACTGGGGTACCAAAAGCCATCAATGTAAAGTTCACTGTCCGATAATGTTTCATCTAACCAGGTTTCAGTCACACATATCAAACAAGCTAATTTATGGGCCCACTGTAGCGCAACATTGGCCTGAAGTTCGTCAATTTTCAAAGGATCGGACATTAGCCAACATAATAGAGGACAGGGGGAGTGCATGCCTTCTTTTTCTTTAATCTCTGGCATACACCGCCTTTCTTGCCCCACTTGCATTGTTAGTGTCCGAGAGCACTGTAAAGGCTTTAAATCCAGGAGTGGACCAGAAAGATTGTCAGTGACACTGGGTCGCAAGGCCAACAGCAGTTTGAATAAGTCTTGAATCTGCCATCTTGCCAAATTGGTTCACCACTCACACACACAATGAGTAAAATAGTCCATAAAACTGCCAAAACTTTGGTTGTTCTACCGCACAACATCTTCATACTACTTCTCAACGAACATATAAATGCAAACACTCCAGGTCGCCACGACAGCGCCCTATATCCTCCCAATCTTACAGTTGTATCAAGAAACAATGTCAGTACAAATAAATAAATCTAAAAACAATACTTTTGTGCATTGTTGTCAGACATTCAGAACAAATCTCAGGAAAATTACACAAATATTATTATTTTCCACTTTTACATTTGAAGTTCAGCTTTTATGATGTTTTGATCAAATACATGATTAATATTTTTGTTTTTGTTTGTTATAATGTAATACTAATATTACCTGTCCGTCCATTAGGAGCACTTTCATGCTTGAATTGTGACTCGAGGTTTCTACATCATCCAAACACAGCTTTCTTAGCAGTGTTGGCAGTAAGCCATCCTTCCACTGCCTGTAACAACACACACACACAGCTTCCTTAGCAGTGGTGACAGTAAGCATGCACACACACACGCACACGCACACGCACACATGTATACACATGCACACATGCATACATGCACACACACTTTGTGTTGATGCATAATAGAATTAATTGGATTGTAAATAGTCTATTACATGTATAATTATAAATGTGCATGGACTGACCTAGTGATAGCATCAGTGTATCCAAGGAGTTCATTTGACTCCATTGACTTGGTGAAGATACTCTGTATAGTGATAGACTTGCCACGTTCCCTCTCTGCCAATGCAAATGTCTTGATGCATTCACTTTTACCACAACCTACTGGGCCAGCCACAATGATCTGAAAGAAATTCAGTCATCTATAGTACCAAAATGATTCTTGTCAACAATATGCAGCATAAAAACAATTCTTGTGAATTATAAGCAACATAACAATTCATACAAAGACTAACCATACAAACCTCACAGGCAATATATTATTTCATTATTTATATTATTTCAATATGTTAATCAAAATTCTAGAGAGCTAAGCAAAGTATGGATAGTTAAAGAGTTAAGTTTTCAGATGAATGCAAAATTATAGTATATTTGAAGAACTGAGAAAGGCTTAACTGCGGGAAGAAATAGATGATCGAGGCTGTCGAGGCATTCTTATAATACTAAGCAGTGAATGAAAACATGCTGGTGACTTAGATGAAAGCGACTCTTAGGTAATAATATACATCTTAAATTGTCAGCACACATCAAAGGTAAAACAAGAAACAACCTTGTTGCACATGTGCTGCAATACCCGCTGTATGTTAAAAATGTTGAAGAGAAAGTGAAGTCCACATCCATCGATAGGCCCAAGTTGTGACAGTGTAGAAAAGTAAAATGATATTTGTATTGCTATGGCATGTCAATGTTTATTTCATGTTGCCAATCAACCTAGTCATTGTTATATGCCAGAGGGCACTGCTACACACTGGTGACATCGAATGCAAAAGGTAATTCATAGGTATTAATTATGTACAATTGTTATGTGAGGTTTCTACAATAAACCATTCACATAGTTAAATGTTATACATTTGCATGTTTACATATATAGATACAGCCCAGTTTCCTGAAATATTTGCAGTGAGCATTTGGTTTCAACAATTGTTGTAAGTTACGTTTTACGTTCCAAACAATTGATTTACCATAAATCTGCTAAGAACCCTTGACATGTAGGGCATTTAAAAAAAACATTAAGGGGTTACGCTTTATTTGAGGGGTCGGAGATTAATCTCTAAAGGTTTGGCACCCGAGATGCAAACCGTCTAGAAGAAAAACATTAACTCACCCACATATGCTAGCTCAATTATAGTTATGCACATGTCCTTAGATAGATGCAATAGATACCCTACAAGTGTGCATGGATATATGTTATGTCGAACATGACACTGCCCCACAGATGTGTTCTTGTAGTTGTAGGTAATAAAATATTGGCCGGGTGTGGCTGGTTCCCCTCACCTTTGCTGTTAGCTTATTTATTCGAATTATATAGACTAAAGCACTTCTTGTATATGTTGTATTACATAGAGTGTATATTTAATGTTTGGCTTAATACAAAGCTCTGGTACAAATTTACACCTGCCTTGTTATTTACAGCAAACTAGCCATGATTCTGAGTCAATAACTCCACTACAGCCCAGTAAAACATAAACATTGTAAAGCAAATTGTTCAAGTCTGATTGTAGTCAAAACACTACAAATTATGAATAAAAATATATTGTAAGTGTATCATTGTATCATATCCATAACATATTGTGTCTACTGATGTGAATGATGATATGTCAAATAGAAGAGCTCTAGTGATGTCTGCCTAAACCAATAATGACTCACAGTCTTGTGGGTGAGATTCAGTTGAGCAAGTTGTGCAACTCGTGCTTGGAAGGCTACACCTGGCATCAAACCAACACTGCTTGTTGCTATGGCAATTGCATCCTCTATCTTCTCAAGAATGTGTCTTTCTTCTTCTGTGCCCCCAACTAAGTTGGTAGAATGATCAAGAAGTGGGGCAACTTGTGAGTTCAGTTTCAGGGAGTCTGTAAGCAATAGCAAGATTATCATGGATCCTATAAAACAATGACTGCATGAAAGGAAGCAGGCTACATTTTTCTTCTATACTAGTATTGCTTACAAACTGCATTTACAATTATTTATCTAATCTTTGTACAGTTGTATAAGGCATATTTGGGAATATGAGTTGCAATTAACAAGCTGCTAAAGCACAGTGAAAGGGAAAAGCCAGCAGCTAGCCTATTGCATAGACCTAAGTCAATGTTGTGAGGAATGATTATGCCAAACAGTTCATAATTTGAATTTATCATCTCTGATCAATAAATAATAATAATACAACTGATCTTGCTATGAATGTATTCCAAAGTGTTGGTTAGCTATAATAAAAAGGAACAAGCAAAAGTTATTGGGGCAGTGGATCCATGTACCAATTAATATAACATAAAAAGCCTAATCAATACAATTTAACAGTTTGATGTTACATTACACAAAATGGACAGCATCAAAACTAAACTGCAAGTTATTTAGTAGTCATCAATATTGACATGTTGTGTTATACCTCGGAATGACTTGTGTTGATTGTAGCTCATAGGGCCATATGTTGGTTTCATCCTGGAGCCACGAGAAGATCCACCATTGGACCTGTCATCTATCTTTGACTGTTGTGTCATTGCTCTCACAGTCTCATTCAAGATGACATGAGGCCACAGATCTTGGATGAGTTTTGCAAATGCACTGGCGTCTCGGTGGTCGAGACGAGGCAGGATGATGTTGTGTAGGGCTGTCACCACCGCCTTACTCTCATCTCTCAGCAAGTCTGGCATCAATCACATATCATTCACATAACATGTTTCACCATCACAATTAGAAGTGTAGTTATATTGAGACTAACAACTCAGTTTTATAAAATCCCTTTATTGACAATTTTACAAGGATATAATTGCATCAGATTTGATTACAGCAGGTTTTGAAATAAAATACAAATGTAAAGCAATGAAAAGCTGTGTGTAGCTTCTGTGAGTTGCTGTTGATGAGTTTCAGAAGTGGTATATCACATGGAAGCAATTGTGTGAAACTACAAGTTCCCAATGTGCTATAATTTTAATTTCTTAATTCAAAACATGGGTGATCAAATAGATATTACATGCTGTATTGTCCCATACTGAGTATCATGGACAGTAGCTGGAATAGAGGCAATGCTGATACTGAGTATCATGGACAGTAGCTGGAATGGATGCAAAGCTGATAATACCCAGGAGGCCTTGAATATAGAATGTGACAGAGCGAGTGTACGTGCCATGCGAGCACAATGCTGGAGTAGAATAAAGATGATTATCTAGCAGAATATTGTAGATGTTCATAATGTCAAGTAGTGCAAAGAAAAGAGACGTAACACATGCTACTCCATTTTAATCAATATTTTAACTGTTAAAAAGACTCAAAGACTTGGCATTAAGCCATTGTAATGCTTATGTAACAAGATCTTTCAAAACAATTATGTTTAATTATTAACAAAAATACCTTGATTAGTATTCACCAAGATTTAATGGTACAAATATATATTATTATTATTATTATGCTTACAGTACATAAAAGTATTGTTTATGGTTTATTACTTGTGTGCTTTTAAATGTGTTTCCTAATTAATTGATGTGATGTCAGATATGGAAAAGTTGAGGACTGTGAGTGCATACCATCACGGTCCAGCTTTCTTGCAGCAAACTCATCAAGCAAGACTCCTGCATACTTGGCCACATTCAGCAGTGTCTCTCGACTCAAGCCATATGGCAAGTCTATACTGTTGAATGCTGCAAAACATATAGTTTGGTTATACAACACTATTATGCAATCACAGAAAACAATGGTAGCATCTACATGCCACCTGTCAAAATCAAATAGTTGACATCTACTTGTCATCTGTTTAATGGATGGCACTATGTGGTACTACATGCAAGTCAAGATGTACACTCACCTATCTTGTGTGCACCATCATGGATGGAACTATTGGTGCCCATGAGTTTATGACACGTGTCAAAGAGTACCATAGTCTTGTGTGCCAGTGTTGCAGCACTCAAGAATCCTACAACAAACATGTCTTAGACTGCAACAACTGCTGTGACATCACCAAACATTATGCAATATTTGACAATAGACACTTTGTCACAAAGGTGACACTGTCTGGTGATTAGAAAATAACTTGGCTCACTTAATGCCAGTTTATATGAATGATTTTGTGACATCACATCACATGATCATCACACTAAATTGTGTGTACATTTAGACCAGTGACACATCTAAATGCTGCACCATCTATCTTGACTCTAAATATTCCTACTTTGCTGAAAGGTCATACATTATGATTAGGTTTATGTTTGGGCACTGCTTCACAATTGGACTTACAAAACTGGCTAATGCTGCACAATATGATTCAACACCTTGTCAACATACAAATTAAATACAAGTTGCTCTTTAAACCATCCTTTAGTCCTTATGCTATCTTATAACTCATTTATATTACTTGGCTTCAGTCACAAAAATATGGTAAGTTATCTTAGTATGCAAATTTGGTGTGTTACTTAAAATGCATAGAAAATTAATCTTAACATTAAGTCTTGTCTGGTGGCTAACTGAAATGTTGCAAAATTGTGATGCTTGGCTGTGACGTTGTAGGGAGGAGAACTAAGTGCAGCAACCTACCTTGACCGGTGAGCAGAATGTCGAACATTGTGTGTAGGTGTGGCTGGTGGAGACTGACACTGCGGAACTGGCGCAGCAACTGAGGGGGCAGTGTCGCGGTCACCGCCGGGAACAGCAGCAACCTGTCTGGGTTATGGGAACTTGCCTCAAGGGAAGAATTGATGACGCTAAAGTAAGCACCATCTGACTCAAGTTGTATATCCTTGCCATGGAGGTAGACACTTGTCTCGTGTGCATTCAACGCTGCCAGTACTGACTGCAGCAGCTGGGAGAGCACACTGAGCACAGGAGCCTCCGTACTGGTCAAGTTGTTGAAGCACAGCCAGCAACCTGTCGCACAACACTACCAGTCACTACCAGCAACTTCTTTAACTTCTGTTTATTACTATCATTGGCATTAATTAGATCTGGGTCATGAGTATATATTCAAATAACA
The DNA here is from genome assembly GCA_020002185.1 of Paraescarpia echinospica. Classification (NCBI taxonomy): domain Eukaryota; kingdom Metazoa; phylum Annelida; class Polychaeta; order Sabellida; family Siboglinidae; genus Paraescarpia; species Paraescarpia echinospica. The sequence goes on along the minus strand of CM034540.1, from coordinate 34,537,388 downwards.
AATATTCAGGAGGTTATCTCCATCTCCATCAATACCATAATCATTCATGTATTTTGACATATGCAGTAATGTTGTGCATTTTAGCTAGTACTTATTTATTATTGTTGTCTTAGTCTTTGCTATTTTGTCCTAATATATTACCATATTTGATTGCGTTACCACTCATACCATGTCACCCACCCCCTAATTCCTGAAAATGTTGGTTAACCGCCCACTCAATCTCAGCCATATATAAAAATACATTTTGTTATCAAATATAGACAATAAACATGCAGAAAATATACAACAAAATGGGCAGAAAGTTGTTGAATATTCTTCAGACTTAACAGTGGTCTGCTCCGATGTTTATGTCTCTGGTTCGGCACTGATTAGTGCTTCAGCCTGCAGGCATTGCATTTTGGATAACTTTCTCCAGTTGTTCTATTTTATTATATGATATACCTTTTTTCCACATAATATATAATGTAAAAAAATATGCAGATAAGCCACAAAATTGCCAGAAAGTTGTTAAATACATTTTAGACATCACATCATCTGTCGCGGGTTGGTTCTTCAGCCAGCAGGCATTAATTCTGATTGAATAACTCTCAAACTCGCCACTGTACATTTTGTCTTTTTATACAAAGTAACGTTGTTCACGTAATATACCATCTAATAATAACCATTCCTCCGAATAAGGAAAAAGATTGACTTGACTAAGTGAAGATCGGCTTGTGCGAGTTATCGGGAGGGCATTGCATTACATGTTGTACGATTGTATAGAGTTACATAATTTTCATCAGATAATGTCAATGACAATGTTTCGTATTTCAATTATCGCTTCATATGGTATGAACGCTTTATGAAACCAGGCCCTGGTCGATGTCCAGTTGTTATCTCGTACACCTGCTTTTTTAAGTTTATGTTGTTTGGATCATTTTTGTATGGGAGGGGGCCATAATGCGAATTTACGTTAGTGCACATGCTTGCATAACCACCTACCCCCCACTTTTAGAAAATCTCGACCTAATCGCCCATGGGTGATAATGCGGTCAAATACGGTAATATCTAAGTCATGTTTTGTCTATGTCTTTCTAAGGCCCACAATGGAAACAAGTGCTTGCATTTCCTTATGTCATCCTTATATATTTAATGTACACTGTATTTATATGTTATGTTTGTACAATACTACATTTTGATATAGAGTAAACCCAAAGAAACTAAACTACCATGTGACAGGGTAGTCATAGTGACAGTAGTAATACCTACCAGGTGACAAAACAATTTAATTTAATAATAATTATGAGAAAGATGCTGCAATGACAAGAACATTGTGATTAGGTGGAATAGAAGTACAGTATCACAAGGACATAAATCAGTCCCACATATACATTATCAACTAGGAATATTACCAAATATACACGAAGCATTTCGGAGAACTGGTCAGACATGAAGAGAAGAATTAAACAAATAAGAAATTATGTTGTCTCTGCAAGATGCCACACTAACATCTACCTGGATGTTGTAGTATGATGACAAACCATTTACCTGGATGTGACAGTATGATACCACACCAATATCTACCTGGATGTGACAGTAATATACCATACCAACATCCCCTGGATGTGACAGCAAGATGCCACACCAACATCTACCTGGTTGTGACAGTAAAATGCCACTCCAACATCTACTTGGATGTGACAGTAAGATGCCACTCCAACATCTACCTGGATATGACAGTAAGATACTACACCAACATCAACCCCGATGTGAGAGTAACATGCCACTCCAACATCTACTTGGATGTGACAGTAAGATGCCACTCCAACATCTACCTGGATGTGACAGTAAGATACTACCCCAACATCAACCCTGATGTGACAGTAAGATGCCACTTCAACATCTACATGGATGTGACAGTAAGATACTTCATCAACATCTACCTGGATGTGACAGTAAGATGCCACACCAACATCTACCTAGATGTGACAGTAATATACTAAATCAACATATATTTGGATGTGACAGTAAGATGCTACATCAACATCTATAGAGATGTGACAGCTACTATGTCAACATCTACCTGTGTGTGACAGTAAGATGCCAAACCAACATCTACCTGGATATGAGAATAAAATGCCACTCAAGCATCTGCTTAGACATGACAGTAAGATGCCATTCCAACATCTACCTGGATTTTACAGTAAGATGCCACACCAACATCTACCTGGATTTTACAGTAAGATGCCACACCAGCACCTGCCTGGATGTGACAGTTAGATGATACACCAATATGAACCTGGATGTGACAGTATGATGCTACATCAGCATCTACCTGGATATGGCGGTTACATGCTACATCAACATCTACCTGGATGTGACAGTAAATGGTACACCAATATCAACCTGGATGTGACAGTACGATGCTACATCAGCATCTACCTGGATGTGACAGATGCTACATCAACATCTACCTGAAGGTGACAGTAAGATGTTACTCCAACATCTACCTGGATGTGACAGTAAGACACCATACCAACATCTACCTGGATGTGACAGTAAATGCCACTCCAACATCTACTTGGATGTGAGAGTATGATGCCACACCAACATCCACCTGGATTTGAGGGTAAGATGCCACAACAACATCTATCTGGATGTGAGAGTTAAATGCTACATCAACATCTACCTGGATATGACAGTAAGATGCCGCATCAACATCTACCTGGATGTGACAGTAAGATGCCACACCAACATCTACTTGGATGTGACAGTAAGATGGCACTCCAACATATACTTGGACGTGACAGTAAGATGCCACTCTAACATCTACTTAGATGTAACAGTAAGATGCTACGTCAACATCTACCTGGATGTGACAGTAAGATGCTACATCAAGATCTACCTGGATGTGAGAGTTAGATGCTACACCATTATCAACCTGGATGTGACAGTGTGATGCTACATCAGCATCTACCTGGATGTGACAGTTAGATGATACATCAATGTCTACCTGGATGTGACAGTAAGATGTCACTCCAACATCTAACTGAATGTGGCAGTAAAATGCCATACCAACATCTACCTGGATGTGACAGTAAAATGCCACTCCAACATCTACTTGGATGTGAGAGTAAGATGCCATTCCAACATCTACCTTGATTTGATAGTAAGATGCCACACCAACATCCACCTGGATATGAGAGTTAGATGCTACATCAACATCTACCTGGATGTGACAGTAAGATGCCACACCAACATCTACTTGGATGTGACAGTAAGATGCCACTCCAACATCTACCTGGATGTGACAGTAAGAAGCTACGTCAACATCTACCTAGATGTGACAGTAAGATGCTACATCAACATCTACCTGGACGTGAGAGTTAGATGCTACACCAATATCGACCTGGATGAAAGTGTGATGCTACATCAGCATCTACCTTGATGTGACAGTTAGATGATACATCAATGTCTACCTGGATGTGACAGTAAGATGCCACTCCACCATCTAACTGGATGTGACGGTAAGATGCCATACCAACATCTACCTGGACTTGACAGTAAAATGCCACTCAAACATCTACTTGGATGTGATGGTTTGATGCCAAATCAACATATAACAGGACATGATGGCAAGATGCCACTCCAACATCTAACTGGATGTGATGGTAAGATGCTACTCCAACAAATAAGTAGATGTGATGGTAAGATGCCACTCCAACATCTAACTGGATGTGATGGCAACATGCCACTCCAACATCTAAATGGATGTGATGTTGTGATGCTACATAATCATCTAACTGGATGTGATCATGATGCCACAGCATGATCAAAACTATTGTCATTGTTTTGTACTGATTGAGCTTTTGACATCAATATAGACACACAGGCAGTTTTCAGTTCATGTAAGATGCATTTACTTCCAGATTAGTAAATGAAAAGGAGTGCTCCAGGGATTAAAAAATTAGGATATTCTCAGACTTATTTTAAATAGTAATGTGATTACTATGACATGTTACACTGAAGGTGAATTGTTGAACCTTATGTAACTTTAATAGATACACTGCACAGAAAATGCTTATTTATTTTCAATGCAGCAATATTTACCTGTAATAGCTGCTCCCTTCAGTAGGTCGTTGACTTTCTGCTGACACAGATTGGTGCTGCAGTTGACAGTGTAGAGAGGCTGACCAAGACTACGACTGAACTCACTCACTGTTGTCATGCGACCAGTGCCCTGCCATTGACACACACATATGACATCAACACAATTACACATACACACATGCACATATGACACATATAATATCAACACAATGACACACACGAACACATATGAATAAATGCGAACACACGTGAACACACATGTGCGAACTACCGCGCAAACACGTGTGTGTGTTCGCGTGTGTTTTCGCACGTGTGTTCGCGCGTGTGGTCGCGCGAACACACGTGCGAAAACACACGCGAACACATGCGCAAACACGCGCGAACATGCACATGAACACGCGCACGAACACACGTGCAAACACATGCGCGAACGCGCGTGCGAACACATGCACGAACACACGTGCGAACACACACACAAACACACGCGCGAACACACACACACGAACACACCACACAAACACACACTAACACACACACACACGAACACACACACGAACAAACACACACACATGAACACACACCCACGAACACACACACACATGCACACACACGAACACACCACACACACAACACACACCATGCACGCATGCACACACGAACGCATGCACACACACACACACACACACACACACACACACACACACAAACACAAAGCACTTATCGTGTCAATGCAATACATGATACACTCATCCATTTACATGTACGTTGAGACCATTGGGTCTGTGCAGTGAGTCCACAACAGTAGTTTTTCCATTTCCCTGTGTGGGATCTTTTATTTCCCCTGGCATAGATACCAAGTAGAATGAACCAATGATTTTAAGTGTCTCTTCTGAAAAACACAGGCAAAGTGGGGTAACAAAATTGCTGAGGTTTTGAAATGGCTGGAGATAGATCTGAACCTAGATCCTCTCAACTTGTCATACATGCATGCATACATACATGCATACATACATATCAATATACATGCATATATATATATATACATATATATATATATATACATAACATTAACATATATATATATACATGTACACAACATATATATTACATATGTATTACTGATTTTATCAATTTTGATAACATGTGTAACCATTTAGTATTGTATATGTATCTACATATTTCTGTGATATTGTATTGTTCCCAATACTTTATATTCTGTTCTCATTAATTCCGAGTAAACTTATACTGAAGTCCCCTGTGCTAATTAGATTACTACAATTTTCTAAGAGTACATACAGTTGTTGTAAATTCTACAATAAAATTAGTTATGTTTTTCATTTAATAATCTTGGGCATCTGTATATGTTCCCAATAGTAAGTCTTTGATAAATCGCTTCCAGTAATTTGAATTATTAGCCTGTCCCAATGTTCATCCATATAGATATTCTTCTTCACTTCATAATTATATTTGTTATCTATGTATATTATTAAAACTCCTTTATCACTGTAGTTTTTTCCTTGAGCTACTAAATCATAGCCATGTAGCTTGAATACTTCTTTCTTTTGCAAACATATATTGCTAAATTTTTTATTTATAGTATATAGCACTCTACGAAAATTTCAAATTCATCGAATTTAGTATGGTTTAGTCATTTTTTATTTAGAAGATTTGTTACACAATTATTTTAGATATGTCCTATGTAGGAGATAAATGCCTCATCAAAAGTCATTGGTTATGTACAATGATTAACTCCCGTAGGGGCCGTGTGGACACTTTTTCAATTTCTTTGGTAAAAATTACCACTCATGGCATCCATGGGGGTTGATTGTTATACAGTACCATCAAAATTGTTACTTATGATCGATCCTTTCAGATGACACCGAAAAGTACTCTTACATCAATTTGAAATGACTGCGTATCTGGTGACCCCACTACAACATCAGTTGTTAGGGAAAATACTTCGTCATGAAAGAAAGCAAGAAAGAAAAAGGCATATAACTTATTTGTATTGACAAGTTTGTGTGTGTGTTCATTTGATGTGTGTGAAATATGCTACATTGAGAAACTGACCGGTCTTCCCATACACAGGGCACCCATGTAAGATTTGATGGCTTGCGTGAGACTAAGGAAGACTTTTTCCGTCCAGGCTGTGATTGGCTCTCTGTTGGCTGAGCCGAGGTATTCGAAGCCATACAGGAAAGTGTTATCCAGACACTGAAACAGTCATTTTGTTACAATCAATGCATGATCCATGACAATTTACTTACTTACTGCTTACTGATCCCGTAAACCGCCTGGGTCATAGGAGAGCTGCATCTATGAATGTTTAACAAGATTTAACAAGATTGCCACCCAGAGAATTAACTCTAGGTGGCAGGTGGACAAGGAAGCCCTTTGGTTTATCGAGAGTCCAACCCTTTTATCTATGTGTCTCCCGCCCTTCTGAGGTATGTGTCAATTTTATTTTTAAACATATTCATGCTACTAGCACCCACACAATTAGCAGATAATCTGTTCCATTCATTTACAGTCCTTTGTGAAAATGAGAACTTTCTTATATCTAATCTACACTGCTCCTTTGCTAATGTAACTTCATGTCCTCTAGTCCTTCTATCGTTCTTAACTGAGAAAAAATATTTCTATCAATATTTTCAAAACCATTCATTATTTTAAACATTTCTACCTGATCTCCTCTCAATCTCCTGGTCTCTAGTGTTGTTAAACCACATTCTTTTAGGCGAATTTCATAACTAAGATCCCTCAGTTTTGGTATAATTTTAGTCGCTCTCCTCTGTACTCTTTCTAGCATATCTATGTCCTTCCTGCAAAATGACCTCCACGCTTGTATACAATATACTAAATGAGGCCTCACTATTGCTTTGTACAGCGGTATTATTAGTTCTTTTTCCTTATACGCTATATTTCGCCTAATTAATCCAAGGATTTTATTTCCCTTTGAAGCTGTAATTCCACACTGCTCTTAAGTCCTTTTCTTTTATAGTAGTACTTAGTACAGTACCCCCATTGTATATTCTACCTCTTCATTCCCATGTCCTGCGTGGAGGCATTTACATTTCCCAAAATTGAACAGCATTTGCAACTTTTCAGACCAATTGATCAACTTGTCAAGATCATCTTGTAAATGCTGTAAATTCTATCACTTTTAATCCTTCTAAACACTTTTGTATCATCCGCAAATTTCAACACCTTGCTTGTTATTTCATCATCCAAATCGTTGATATATATTAAGAATAATATAGGTCCTAGTACTGATCCCTGTGGTATCCCACTCAATACCGATTTCCAGTTTAAAGCTTCACCATCAACTACTACACGTTGTCTTCTGTCAATCAGCCATTTTTCTATCCAGTTTATTATACCATTTCCTATGCCATGGGCCTTTAGTTTAAGCAGTAATCTTTGATGTGGTACTTTGTTGAAAGCTTTTTGAAAATCTAAGTAGCATGTTGCATGAGTCGACTCTAGTTTTTGCAGTGGTGTCTTTCAGCAAAGGTTTTCCCAGTCCATTCTTCAATGTTATCTGTCCATATCTTCCTGCGTTTTCACCATTTTCTTTTTGCCTGCACCATTCCTTGAAGTATTGTTTTTGTGAGCTTGCTTGATCGTGTTACATGCCCATACCATCTCAGCTTCCTCTTCTTTACTGTGGTCAGAAGATCTTCATACTGACCCACATGCTGAATGATGGTTTTTCTTATTTCTTCATTGGTAATATGATTAGTGTAGGAGATGCCGAGAATTCTTCTGTAGCATTCATTTCCACTGCCGTGATTGTTTTGCAGTTCTGCTGTGAGGGTCCATGATACGCATGCATATTGGAAGATGGAAAGGGCCAGTACACATAATAGTTTCAGTTTAGACTTCAGTGATATGTTCTTGTCTCTCCAAACTGGTTTCAGTTTTGCCAATGCTGCTGATGTTTGTGCAGACCTTGCAAGGATTTCAATCCTGGAACTCTCGTAACTGATGATGGCTCCAAGGTATTTAAACTGTTTTACTGTCTCGAGTTCTTGTCCATTGGCAGTTATTTGGGACCTCATTGCATTGTTGCTGTTTGTCATTAGCTTGGTTTTTCTGTGATGATTTCCATCCCATATCTAGTTGATGTTTCATCCAGTAGATTCACCATCTTAACAAGTTCCTCTTCACCTCCAGCCAACCCGTCAATGTCATCAACGAACCAAAAAAGATTGATGATGATGTGTCCTCCAATGTTGATTCTGCCAGTGTTGTCATCGAGGGCATTTGTTCCAGGAATAGGTTGAACAGTGCAGGTGACAGGATGCCTCTTTTGTGGACTCCAACCTATGTGTGGAACCATTTACCTATTTTTTATTTATTATAAAGCATTTATAGAGCGCCGTGTGTCCGGATAACAAATCTGCTCAAAGGCGCTGATAATCGTAGAGTATAAGTAAAATACATTAAATGACCTAAAACATATTAAATATAAATAGAAAGGTAAACGAATATGATTTAAAAGTAGCATATAAAAATTACATAAAATGTCAGTTAGATAAACCTGAATAAAAACAAATATATATATTTACAAGTGTATATATTATACATAAATTAAATGAATTAGTCGTTTAAATACCTAAAATAAATAATATGCTTAAATAAAATAAAATAAATACGTATAATATGCTAATTAAAAAATAATAATAAATAAATAACTGCAACCAAAGTACATAACCGAATGTCAACATTGCAGAAATGTCACTGATGTGGACTGCAAAGTTCTTTGAAGGCCTGTCGAAATAAGTGTGTCTTTAAGAGTGATTTGAAAGTGGCAACGCAGTTTGCGTGCCTGACTGCATGAGGCAGGGCATTCCACAGGATCGGGCCAGCCACCGAGAAGGAACAACGGCCATAATGTTCAAGGTGATATCTCGGAACAGTCAGCAGACCTTGTTCGGCCTATCTAAGTGATCTGGTCGGCGTGTAGGATGTCACGAGCAATGAAATGTATGCAGGGCCGAGATGGTGCACTGCACGATATACCAGCAGTAACAGCTTCAGTTCGATCAACCAGTGCAGACAGTACAGAACAGGTGTTATGTGTTCTTGTCTCCTTGACCCGGTAATGAGACGTGCTGTGGAATTCTGTACCATTTGCAGCTTTCGCAAGTGCGTCTCCGGCAGACCATATAACACTGCGTTGCCGTAATCAATACGTGACATGACTAAGGCGTTCACAATGATTCTGCAGGCATTAGTGGTAAGACATTTCCGAATTAACGCGATGCTTCGGAGGTGACAATATGCCACCTGGCAAACACGACGCACTTGATTCGTCATCGACATAATGTTGTCGAGTAGAACACCGATGTCGCGAATAACCGGCTTCGGCGAAACAGCACAGCCACATACATCAATGACTTGGTCAACAGGCGGGTGAACAATTTTCCGATTGTTCACTGCAGATATGATGATCACCTCGGTTTTGTTCTCGTTAAGCAGGAGATTATGGAAGGACATCCACGCTTTCACATCAGTGGTACAAAGAGATATTCGATCGGTGGCCATTGTAAGTGGCTGGTCACGGGGAAAGTCCACATATAATTGCGTATCATCAGCATACATATGATAGCGTAGTTGATGATGTTCAAAAACATGGTTGAGTCCAAGGCAGTAGATCGTGAACAGAAGAGGTCCGAGCACGCTACCCTGAGGCACACCACATGTTAGATCAACACTTCTTGAAATGATGTTGCCAACTTTAACTGCCTGTGTTCGCTGTGACAGATACGACTTCAACCAGCACAGTGCGTTGTCACGCACGCCAATTCTGTGCAGTTGATTGAACAGCAGATGGCGGTCGACAGTATCAAAAGCGGCACTGAGATCTAGTAGCACCAGTATCACGCTCTTCTTGTTATCCAGAGAAAGCAAAATGTTGTCCTATGTGCATACTAGGGCTGTTTCACAGCTGTGCATTGGACGGTACGTACTTTGGAAAATATCGAAGATGCCGTTCGCATCCATGTGCTGTCGTATTTGGATTGCAATGCATCTCTCGACGAGCTTTGATACGAAAGACAGATTTGATATTGGACGATAATTCGATAACAGTTCTGGATCAAGACCATTCCTCTTTAACAACGGTGTTACTACGGCATGTTTCAAAATGACAGGTAGTGATGCCAACACGATGGACATGTTAACAATGCTGGTTAACACTGCTCCAAGAATGTCAATGTTAGATTTACTCATGCTTCCAGAAATGACGTCAATGCTGGAAGAAGATTTGCTGGATGTCTTCTCAACCAGACCGCAGATGTCGGTGACTGTAGCAATGGTTCTTCAAAACGGCATTCGATATTGTGTAGGAATGCGGGCAGTTGGCATTGCGAGCGTGCAGTCACCAGCCGTGTACTGATATCAGTGATCTTATCTGTGAAATAACCAATCGCTCAGCTAGCTGTTAGCTTTAGCATACAGCTGTTCAATGGTGTAAACAAGTTTGTGTCCAATGCTGTTTTGTGGTGGATCTTCCAGTGCGAAAACCTATCGGTTCTTAGGTGAAGATCTCATCTGCTTGTGGTTTAAATCTGTTCAAGATTCTTTCAGCATCATTTTGCTCACATGGCTAATGAGGCTGATGGTTCGGTAATTTTGACATTGTTGTAGGTTACCTTTCTTGGGAAGAGTAATTATAAGTGACTGGGTCCATATGGTTGGCCACTCTCCAGTCTAACCAATTTTGTTGCAGAACAATATTCCGTCTATTTATTGATGACATCTCTTTCTTCTGTGAGGGATCTCCCTTCATTTTCATGAATTTTAGCCTTTGTTTTGTAAGTTCTTTCACAACTTGGTAAACTCTCTTGCTGTTGGTGCTGGTGAGCAGTCTTCAATTTCAGTGTACTGTTCTTCAATCCAGTCCTCTGTGGCCTTTTTCATTCCCTTCCTGATTTTCTTGTTGATCTCACTGTACTTTGCGGCTCCTTCCTCTGTATACTTGTCTTTTTTCAAGTCTCTCCTAGTGTCACACATTTCCAGAATTTCTTCTGTGACCCAGGGCTTGGACTTTCAGTGATGCTTTTCTAGAATGTCATTTGATGTTTCTGTCATCACTGCATTAAAGTTGGTGGTCATCGTTTCTAGATCTTCTTCAAGTGTGAGCAGTGGTGCAAATTTCCCTCCAATTATTGCTTGGAATGACGCCAAGATTGCATGATCCTTCAGTTTGTCCAAGTTGAACTTCAGCCTGGTGTTCTTGGGCTTGTTGATCTTCTTCAAGCTGACTTTGAAGTTCATCAGTACAAGGTCGTGATCACTTCCTAGTCCCCTCCTGGGAATGTCCTTGATTTGGCTCTGTTGATCCCGGATCGGAACCAGTTCTGCATCAGGATGTAATCGATCTGATTGTGATGTCTTCCCTTCGGTGCATGCCATGTCCATCTTCAGGATGCTTTCTGCTTTCCAAGTGTGTTTGCAAGTATCATGTAGTTGTAGTTGGCAAATTCCAGCAGGCACAGCCGCCTCTCATTGGTTGTAGCATTACAGAAAGGACCACAGGAATCTTTCCAGTCTGCCTGCGAATCAGCACCTAGTTTTGCATTCCAGTCCCCCTGGACGACTTGAATGTCCCTCTTGTCTTGTCCTTTATTTGGGTATAGAAATCTTCCACTTGCTCATGACAACATGACAACACTGACAATTAAAACTAAATTATATTTCAAAACACATATAAATTACAAAACAAAATGCATACAAGTTTCAAATATAAGAATATCAAATCAAAATTATAGGACAAGCAGGTTGCTGATGTAAATATCAAAGGTATTATTTTCATTATAATCAAGGACTTATTGGTTAGATGATATTAAAATTTATAGACAGACAGAAAAAAAGAAGCTGTGACTTACCTTCATGTTGACAGACAATGATTGTAGGGATAAATTATAGTGTTCTGAGACTTACCTTGATGCTAACATACTGTGATTCTGCTGAGAAAAATAGTAGGGGAAGGTAGTGTTAGTTGAGTAACTGCATTAGTTGAGCCACCTGTTTCCCAGAAAACTACAGCAGTGACAGTTGTTTGGTTCCAGCTAGTGATAGAACGTTATTAGACTATGATTAACATACATCATGTGACAATTGTATTTGCTAGTGTGTAACTTTGATGGGATGGGATTTGACCAGAAAATTACATCACTTATCCAAAATTTATATGTCGGACAGCAGTCTGCAGTGAGATTAGAGTGTGGTACCACAGATTGGTTCCCAGTCGGCAAGGGAGTGAGACAGGGGTGCATTTTGTCCCCCCACCTATTCAGTCTATACACAGAAAATATAATGAGAGAAGTCGAGACTGACACGAGAAGCAAGTTTTTTAATGTACTGAAAGTGAATGGACAGGAGATATATGAATTGAGATATGCCGATGACACAGCGTTAATATCCGATACAAAAGAGGGATTGGATAAACTGATAACTACTGTTAAAGAGCACAGTGAGATGAAAGGATTGAAACTAAACGTAAAGAAGACTAAGATTATGGATGTGAAGGGATGTCGAGAACCATCAGAGGTCACAGTAGATGGTGAGGAAATAGAACAAGTGGAAAGTTTTGAATATCGGGGGTCACTGATAGAAGCGGATGGAGATGGGACGAAAGAGATCAAGCGGAGGTTGGTAATGGCGAGTAAAAAGTTGACGGAGATGAAGAAGCTGTGGAAAGCAACGAACAAAGATATGAAACTACGAATTATCCGATTCTGCATATTTCCAACGGCTACATATGGATGCGAAACCTGGACTCTTAATAAGAACATTACTAAATGTATAAATGCATTTGAAAACAAGTGTTATAGAAAGATATTACGAGTTTCGTGGACTGAACGCAGAACTAACGAATCCATCGCAGAAGAGCTTGGTGTTATACCCGGGACTTTATTGAACTTTGTAAAGAAACAGAAACCAATTATTTCGGCCATGTGAAACGGCATCAGTCTCTAGAGAGACTAATAATGGAAGGAAAAGTGGAAGGCAGAAGAAGCAGAGGAAGACCTAGGAGACAATGGGGGAAGGACATAGAGGAATGGATGGGAGCCGACGTCTGGCGAGTGGGGAGACTGGCAAATGAAAGAGCTGTCTATAGACAATCTATCAAGGCTGCAACGTCCGGAAATGGATAAGCAAAACCCCCCCAAAAAAGTGTGTAAATTACGGAAGTATGTAATCATACATTACTGTTGTTACAATTACAAATGGTTTACCTCTGCATTGGTAAGAAATTTATTTTTTATCGATTCGTGTATTAACGGGAAATTCATTATAATATTCTTCATATCAAAATGGGGCTAGTTGAGCCATACAGGGAAGGGGGAGTTAAGCATTTGGCAAGGAATGAAGATGTGTGTTGCATTGTTGTGTGATCCAAAGTGCAATCAGTAATTTAGTTTTTCTTGTTTTTGTTTTATTATATCTACATTGTCAATATAGTTTAAAGTCTAACTCACTTCACTCACATACTTACATAAAGTATACCACAGTACTGGCGTACACATGGAACAACAACAAATATCGATTTACTCATTTGCAACACTCAACAACTTTGCATACGCATAGTTATATTAATATTATAAAGTACATGGATGACCAATTCCACAAACACAGGCACAGTAACGTTTTATGAAGATTTCCTCTCCTACATAGGAGGTAGTAACAACAACCTAAGTACTGTTTTAGATACAAATGATGACAACAGCGAATCACAAGTAATACGCTGCTCTTCCTATTACATAATTGAAAAGTTTTAGTATTCTAAGCTCAAACATTCAGTCTATAAATGCAAAGTTTAATGAACTTGAAATAATCATAGAGGACCTATGTAGACAGTTTTAAATTTAGTATAATATGCTTACATGAGATGTGGAAAGCTGATGATGATGATTTTTCTCAATTTTGTTTAGATGGATATGATTGTATAACACAAGGAAAAAATGCTGTGACAAAGGAGGGTTACTAATATATATAGACAATAAATATAAATCTGAAATAAAAATTAATCTAAATATGTATGAAAACTGAGAAGGGCTAATAATCCAAGTAATTGGAAATGGCTTAACAAAGACAATGACCATTGGAAATATAATTATATAGACCCCCGAGGTCATGCAACGAAAATATTACACATTTCATTTATGAACTTTCGTTAGTTATATCATCTCTAAAAATAGCAATACTAATAATATCATTATGGCAGGAGACTTTAATTTAAAATGTCCTTAAAATAAATGAAAACAGAATTTACAGCAATTTGTTAACAAGGCATAGTCTATACCCCCAAGTTACTTTCCCAACTCGTTTAACTAGAACCAACGGAACACTGATGGATATCTTTTTTGTACCCTAAAAAACCTATACTGGAAAGTACTGCTGGGATTTTCTCAGACCATCAACATTATTTTTAACTATAGACATAGGCTTAAAGTAAAACTTCCTCCTAAATTTGTAAAAAATAAATACACAAAGTGATGAAGCCATGCAGAAAGTCAAAATTGAAATTGATTCAAATAAATTGTACAACAAACTACATAAACAACAAAATGAAGATCCCAACCTAAATTACAACATAATAAATGATGTAATCATGCATGCTAAAAGTAAGTACATGCTGGTTAATATAATTAAATTTAATAAATACAAAAAAATCAACTTGGATCACTCAAGGTTTACTAAAGTCTATTATATATTGGGACACACTGTTGTACCATATTAACAAAAATATTCGTTCAGCAAAACAAATCTACTTTGAATCATAATTTAATCAATTCAAAAGTGACATAAGAAATACTTGGAAAACTTTAAATGAAATTATTTCAAAAAATAAAAGAAAGAAGACTTTTTCATCAATGTTTGAAGAGAATGGTACTATTATAACAAATAAATCAGACATAGCAAACAAATACAATAACTATTTTACAAAAGTAGGTCAAAGTATTGCAGAGAACATTCAATATGCATGAAACAAGGAGTATGACTACTACCTAAAACAAAGCTAGATCTGTTCTCAATCTAAAGAATGTTAATGAAGTAATTGTAAGGAAAACAATAAATGATCTCCCAACCAAAAACAGTAGTGGATTTTATAGTATTTCATCATTGTTAAAAATAACTGAACCAGAAATAATGAAATCTTTAGTAAATAACCTTAGTAATTAACCAAGTTATAAATACAGGCATATTTCCTGATAACCTTAAAATAATTTGCAAAAATAATTCAAATTTTTAAAAATAATGACCTAACACTGTTACAAAATTATAGGCCCATCCTTCTCCTTCCAGAGAAAATAATTCATAATCAGTTATCTAATTATTTGATTGATTCTAAGCTATTTTTTGATAATCAGTATGGTTTTAGACTTAACCATTCAACTGAATATGCATCACTTGAACTAGTGGATAGGATAATTATTCAAATGGGTAAAAATGACTTACCAATTAGTATTTTCCTTGACCTTTCCAAGGCATCTGATACTACTGATCATTCAATATTACTAAACAAATTAAGATGCTTAGAACGCAAGACTCTTCTTTTATTCAAAAGCTATTTAAGCAACCATAAACAGTACACCGAATTTGATAATATTACATCTGAAACTTTACCTATAAAATTTGGTGTACCACAAGCCAACCAAATGTTTAAATTTATAATATATGCTGATGATACTACTTTATTTAGCACCATTAAAATGTTCAGTGACACAGTACAAAACAAAAGTACAGAATCTATAATAAATGATGAACTTCTCAAAATACTTGAGTGGCTTAATATTAACAAGTTGTCAATAAATAAAACTAAATCTAAATAATATGACTTCCAAATGCCAAACAAACCTACACCAAGATTATTACTCAAAATAGATAACATAAATATTCAGAGAGTGGAAGAATTTAATTTCTTAGGTTTAACTCTAGCACTACCTTCAATTGGAACAAACACACCAAAAAAGTATCACATAACTGTTCTAAAACTTTAGGAATATTAAATAGATTAAAACATGTTCTGTCTTTAGAAATAATAATTATATTATCTAATGCATTGCTATTATCTCATATAAATTATTACATGGGGATATCAAGGAAACAGATGAATGAAAATTCAAGAGAAAGCCATGGGAATTATAACATTAAGCAAATACAATATACATACAGAACCTCTTTTTAAACAACTCAATATATGAAAAGTAGATAACTTACTAAAATTACAAGAACTAACATTTTATTACAAATATAGACATCAACATTTACCTGTCAACTTATTAAATTGGCAGATAACCCCAAATGCTGGCATACATGACTATAATACTTGGAGAGCAACTGAACTACATACAACCAGAATTACACATGAATTTGCAAAAAAGTATCTTAAACATAATTTACCACATGTTATTAATAATATCCCTGATTTAGTGATAGACAAGATAGTGACCCATAGTTTGAGAGGATTCTCAAGTTATGCCAAACACTATGCTACAACAATATAATGTCACGTGCATTGTATTTAATTGCTACATATATCAACTAAATTAATTATAACATGAATGTGTGCAACACATTCCATAAAAGTACAATGCAACTGTTTCAATATGTATACTTGCACACATGCTTACACGACCACACGCGTACACAACAAACAAAACAAATCAACAAAACAATCATCACAGGTCTGTGTGATGTGTCTAGTGTCCCAGTGTAGTGAGTAGCTTGTAGTGCATGCACTTCTTGCTCTCGCTTTCAGTTGCGACCACCAGCTACCCCCTTCACAGTAAAAAAAGGAACATGAGTGTGAAAGCCTCCCCTGCTGGTACATAGTCTCTCTGTAGAAAATACTCTAGCATGATTTCCTTATAGTACACTGTGGCAACTGGGCACCTTATGGCCCCAGGCTAACATGCTAGGGATCTAAAAGGACAACTCTGATTTAAAACCTGGGTGGAAGCACAAATGGAGTGGGAGTGATTATGAAGGAGGAATACAGCAAGGAAGTCATCAGGGTGGAATGATGGGAGGTAGGATAATTGCAGTGTGAATGTCAGTTGGAGAAGAGATGATGTGCATACTATCAGGCTACGCACCACAGGGAGAACTCAGGAAGACAAGGATGCATTCTGAAACAACCTGGAAGTAATTATTGGGCATGTGGAGCCGGAGACAATGGTGGTTGTGGCTGGTGATCTAAATGCACATGTAGGAAAGAGACAGAACAGTGAGGAGACCTTAGGAAAATACGGATATGGAACGAGAAACAGAGAGGGACAAGATCTGGTCGAGATGCTAGACAGAAATCAGCCAGTTGCGGTAAACTCCTTCTTTCAGAAGAAGGAATCACACAAGATCACATACAGAAGTGGAACCAATAGAAAAGAGATAGATCTGCTGATTGTTAGAAGCAGCCAGTTGAACAAGGTTAGGGACTGCAAAGGTCTGGCAGGAGAGCACATAACGAGCCAACATAAACCATTGGTTTATGAAATGTGAATAGGAAGAGGCAAACTAAGAAGGAGAAAACAAAGGCAGGTAATCAAATGGTGGACATGTGAAGGAGGGGTGATGGCCTAATACAAAACCGAAGTAGAGAGGAAGTTCAGGCAACTCCAAGAACAAAGGGAGGATATGGAATCAGAGTGGAAAGCACTTAAGGAAGGCTTTGTTAGAACAGCTGAGGAGATGTGGCCGAACATCAGGAAAGCCGACACAAAGTCGAAAGAAAAAGAACAGTGGTGGTGGAACCAGGAAGTTGAAGCAATACAAGAAAAAAGGAGGCATTGAAGTGTGTGGAAGAAGCGAGTGACGAAGAAAAGATAAGGTTGATGCAGAAGTACCGGGAGAAGAAGATGGCAGCAAATAAGGCAGTTGCTAAAGCAATAGATAAAAACCAGCAGGAATTATGTGATAGGATTGAAGGAGATGGAGGGAAAAAACTGATCTTCAAACTTGCCAGGGATAGAGACAGAGACAGCAAAGATACTATACGAACATCAGCAATGAAGAAAATATATTATTATGTTTATTTTATATAAATTTGCACTGTGTTTTACGTTTCAATATTTGTGTGTATATCTATATTATGTAATGTGTTGTCTTACTATGCACTTGGGACTAATAATAGTATCCTTAACCTTCATTGGAAAATACACCATAAAGTTCACGTGTTCATGAAAATTTTGAAATCGGGACATTGGATAGCAACATTATACATGCCGTTGGTTACATTGTGGTTGCAATGGACCTTTAATGGTGTTGATTGATTAATTATGTGTTTTAGCTTGTCAGCGATTTTTGTGTACTCATTGGTTAGGTGTCTTTATTGTATCTGGCCGAGTTATCATGAAGATTTAGCAGAAGGCCTGTGTAAACTAAAGCTGTTACCAACTGTGGCTCAACTTACCCCATGCTGTGGCACAACTTACCCCATGCTGTGGCACAACTTACCCCATGCTGTGGCACAACTTACCCCACACATAGTGCTAGTTGAGCCACTTCAATTCATGTTAGACACATTTTATTTGTCACAAAAGATCTACAAAAAATCATAGTAATCATGTAAGTTTTGACTTAGGAATATAATTTTGTTGTAGATATTGAAAATAATAAAAAATGGCTCACCTAGCATTGCCATCCCCTACTGTAGATGTGGTACTACCTTGATGCTGACACACAGTGAATCTGTGTATAAATTGTATGGTAACTGTAAATCACCTTGATGCTGACAGATGATTGTGATTCTGTGGAGAAATGGTAGTGTAGCTCAAACTTACCTTGATGCTGACAGACTGTGATTCTGCAGAAAGATGGTACTGTAACTGTGATTTACCTTGATGTTGACAGATTATGATTCTGTGGAGAAATGGCACTGTAGCTGACAGACTCTGATTATGTGGAGAAATGGTATTGTAGCTGTGGTTTACCTTGATGCTGACAGATTATGATTCTGTGGAGAAATTGTGTGTAACTCAAACTTACCTTGATGCTGACAGACTGTGATTCTGCAGAAAGATGGTACTGTAGCTGTGATTTACCTTGATGTTGACAGATTATGATTCTGTGGAGAAATGGCACTGTAGCTGTGATTTACCTTGATGCTGACAGATAGTGATTCTGCAGAAAGATGGGACAGTAGCTGTGATTTACCTTGATGTTGACAGATTATGATTCTGTGGAGAAATGGCACTGTAGCTGTGATTTACCTTGATGCTGACAGATAGTGATTCTGTGGAGAAATGGTACTATAGCTGTGACTTACCTTGATGTTGACAGATTGGATTCTGTGGAGAAATGATAATGTAGCTGTGGATGACTTACCTTGATGCTGACAGATTGTGATTCTGTGGAGAAATAGTAGTGTAGCTGTGATGACTTACCTTGATGCTAACATATTGTGATTCTGTGGAGAAATGGTAGTGTAGATGTGGTGACTTATCTTGATGCTGACAGATTGTGATTCTGTGGAGAAATGGTAATGTAGATGTGGTGACTTACGTTGATGCTGACAGATTGTGATTCTGTGGAGAAATGGTAGTGTAGCTGTGGTGACTTACGATGATGCTGACAGATTGTGATTCTGTGGAGAAATGGTAGTGTAGCTGTAGTGACTTACCTTGATGCTGACAGATTGTGATTCTGTGGAGAAATGGTAGTGAAGCTGTGATGACCACTCAAAGCTCTGTGCTGTATCGTCTTGCAATGTCTCCAGTCGCTGCTGAAGGTCCCTCTGGTGGGCAAACAAGCCAATAAGACTACTGATCTTATGGATCTGACTGGGAAAGAGCAGCAGCTTCAGTTCCTCTGACTCAGAATCAACTTCCTTGTCTTCGTTCTCTTGCTCCCCATCCTCCTCCTTCTTGGAAGCTATGGGAATGTCCATCAGATTCATTGTGTCAACTGGCTCTGCTGCAGCTGCTTCCTTGGCTACAAAAAGAAACATATTTTTAAACACATAATATAATTATAAGTTTAGTGACACAAGGAAAACAGTAAATATAATTCACATAATGCTGCTTACATGTCTGCTTCAGATCATCGTGTCCAGAGTCATCTGCCACCACCTTTGGATGATCACCAATGCTGGGGTCAAGGGTGGAGCTAATTTGGGAGGATGCTAGCTCACTGCCTGGTTGTACTTCTCCTTCATCCCCTTCTGCCTTCTCTCCATCTATCGCAGAAGATGCTAGAACAAACACAACATATCCCCACTAAACGATTATGTGACACTAGAGTGTATCATTACTAGCATGAAAACTAAGACATGGTGGTAGGTGTAGATTGTAGTCAATTTCATCAACACAAATCAGCCAAGCTATAGCAAATGAGGTACTGATGGAAAGGAGGTATTGGAATATTCTTCTTAATCATGTCATACATAAATGATCATCTCAAACCATCAATGTTCGATATCAGACATTACTTTAATCTGGCACCAGCTCCCCAACCCCCTCCTCAGACAAAACTTTGTAAACGTTGATACAATGATATTAGTATATTACCAGTATCAGTTCAAAGCATAAAATATCGACATCCGGCATCAGATGAAACTGCCTCTGAACCCTCTTCCCCCAAACGAAAGTAATTTTGTGTGATATCGGACATCGACATTGTGAGATGATCCCTAACAAATTGTATAATAATGACATCATTATGACATCATACTTGAGATATGTTAAATAAATTACTCCATAGTTTAGTCCACATGCCATACATGTGAACCGCTCCCACCTTTTTTGTTTTTAAAAAGCCTATAATTTACATGTGAAAATGTAATAATAATACAATTTATTTGTACAGTGCCCAAATCAATCAGATTGCTCTCAGGTGCTTTACATGCATGTATACGTAACTATTTAGAATAATAATTAACCATAAAATAATAATTAAAACATTCATTACATAATTATTAGTCCTCCATGTACAAACAATAAAAAAATTATGTAAGTATTAAACAATATAAAATAAATAAGTGAATTAAAATGTAATAAATAATTGTAAAATAATAACAATAATTACATTAAATATGGGTAAGTGCATTTGATAAAGTCCATGTGATCATATTACAGAAACGCTTCTCTAAAGAGGTGTGTTTTAAGAAGTGTTTTGAACTGTGGCTGTGTCTTTGCCATCCTGGCACAGTCCGGCAGTCTGTTCCATAGACTGGCTGCAGCTACAGCAAAACGGCGATCACCGTGAGGGACCGTCTGTGAAGCCAGTACTACCGTCTGTGAAGACAGTAGCGGCAAAGACACAGATCTCAGTTGCCGATTCGGTTGACGTCGGTTCAGTAACTCCACGAGATAACTTGGTGACAGGTCATGCATCACAGAGTACACAAACACAAGCACTTTATATGTCGGGCGCAACCACATAGGTAACCAATGCAGGTGCTGCAGAACTGGAGTGACGTGGTCGTACTTCCTCATATGGCAGACTAGGTGGGCTGCGCAATTTTGCACATGTTACAAACGCTGCACCGTCGTCTGTGGAAGGCCACAGAATAATGAATTTGCATAATCGAGGTGTGAAGTCACGAGCGTGTGCACCTGGGTTTTGCACACATCATCAGTGATACCTAGCCAAATTTGTTCAATATTGTGAATCTGGTGGTAGCATGACTTTGCTATCTGTGCAACCTGTGCTTCCATAGTAAGACCACTGTCAAGTATGACTCCTTGGTTGTGTACCGATGATCGGACAGCACATTGTTTCATTGTTTTGAGGTGAGGAAGATGACTGCCTCTGACTTCTCGGTGTTCAACTTAAGTTGGTTTTGTTCAAACCAGTCGGGCACCTCTGCTACACAGTGTTCAATCTTCATTATTGCTGCAGTGATGGGTTGATCATGCCCCACTGTCATGTAAATTTGCGTGTCATCCGCATAACAATGGTATTGCATTCCGTGTCGTGCAATGATGTCGCCGATAGGTCTTGTGTATATGCAGTATAATATTGGCCCAAGCACAGACCC
The DNA here is from genome assembly GCA_020002185.1 of Paraescarpia echinospica. Taxonomy (NCBI): domain Eukaryota; kingdom Metazoa; phylum Annelida; class Polychaeta; order Sabellida; family Siboglinidae; genus Paraescarpia; species Paraescarpia echinospica. The sequence goes on along the minus strand of CM034540.1, from coordinate 34,515,307 downwards.
TTGTAGGACGCCACATTTCAAAACACAATCAGTTGACGTTGCGCTGTCCACGGCGACTCTCTGAAAACGTTCAGTGATGTACGACTGCAGCCATGCAAGTGCCAAGCCTGTGATGCTGAACGAGTGTTCCAGTCGAATCATCAAGAAATCATGAGTGTCTTGGAAAAGCGTCGTATGTCCGGTTCTGTTGGAATGAGAAAGTTCAAATCGCCAGTGATAATAATATCATGCATATCCAGCATTATGTGGTATAAATATGCAGACCACTGGTCAAAGTAAAACCGTTTCGCTTCAATGGCGACGGACGATACACAACACACAACCTGAAGGTGACACTACCCGGTATGTGTAGTTACAACACTCCCCTCATTTTCCACCAGGTCATAACACGGAATGAAATTCATATCCACTTGGAACTAACGTTCATATCACGTGATCGTCAATGACACTACCAAGCCATGTCTCCTTCAGAGCTAAAATGTCGATGTCTCATGAAATCACGTCAGAAACAGAGATCGCTTTATTCTTAACCGAACATACATTGATGCAATGCACATTCAATTTAGCGATACACGGACGCCTGATCCCAATGGAGGTGACAATGTTCACGGAAAGGAGATTACGTATTGATGTCCTTGTTTTCCGGCTAGCAGAAGCCGACGTGATGCAATGGTTTACAACTACACGAATTGGGCTTTGCTTGAGCCTGCCAGCCCTACAACCGCGGCGAGTGCTTGCAAGCTTGACTTGTCAAAATTCGGGGTAAACTCCACTGACGTGTCCAGGGTAAAGTCCATTGCCAATGTTTATCAATACATTCCTGCTGTAAGCAATAATTCCAAGAAGAATGGCAAGTCCATTACTAGCCGTGCACATCAGACCATGGCAGTTCAGTCTGTGGCACACATTCAGGGATAGAATTTCAAGATACATCCAACATTTTTAAATACATAAAATCATAATATTCGGGAAGTGATGTGGTATCAAGACCATATGATGTCAGTAGCGACAGTATTCCAGATCTAATTGACACAACCTAATGTCAATATGCAATCGTAGTCATATACGCTTCAGTGAACAGCACTGCAGTCTGTTCCAGACATGACACGCCCAAATAAATAAATGTTCCTAAATCACTTAAATCCGCAACATCATCACTATTGGTAGTACACGTAATATGTTCCATGAATGTTTATGAGACAACAGCATCAGTTTGGTTACTTACATGCCATTAATACATATCAAAAATTTAGATTAAAATGGAAGAGACTACTTGCTACCAACATGGGTGCACTGCATCATTATGACAAGGGAAATAAAAGGCAACTTTTTGGTGATATGCTCCTAAAAAGAGTTACTACAAACTAACCATTTGAGACAAAAATCATTTGGTTGTTGGAAAATGAATATTCTGTTTAACTAAACTCAAACAATGGAAAAAACAATCACAATTATTCATTCATTTAAATTTAACCATAGTCAAACTAGGAGGGTTATAAAACATTGTGAACAGTTCCCATGACTTGAATAACTATTAGTAAACATTCCAGGTCTATGCTTGCCAATACCTTTTATGATTCAGCTTTCTAAATTCTTTATTACGCAATATAGTTCATTCGATTATTACAAAATATGTGCCAACATAAGTTACTTTGTGCTGTCTGCCATGCAGCAGGATCAACACATGCTGACCTCCAGGGACTGATGATCGTGTTGCTCACTGGCAGGAAGGAGCATCGCTAACTGGCAGCTTGGCATTACATAGTAATAACTAAATGTAGTTTGGCATTATATAATAACATTGTAGCTATCCATAGGCATCGTATTCTAGAGGCGGCTTTAACCATAATATATTAATTGGTGCTTTTTACTGGGGTAACTTGGTTAGTATCATATAATTTGTTTACCATATACTGTGGCAGAAAACCATTGTAGCATGCACCACACTGATATTTTTACCAATGATGCAATAGATTATTTCAAGTTGTAGAATTATAATAAAACTTCATGTTGTTTAATAAATGTTGTTGTGTCTAATGTATCTCGTCCATTGTACCGCAGTCACATCAAGTAGGTACAACAGTTCCATACACGCTCTCTTTGCTCCACAATGCGGATATGCTGGTAGGACAGGATCACTAATCAAGAAGTCCTTGACACAGCCAACACCATGAGCATCAAAGCCAAGATCCCAGTTTTTATGGACCGGCCATATTATATGCATGCATGTGACCTTCATCATGCAGTGTTGTTGCTGCTTTGAGTCACCAGCAGAATGTATCTTTTTTTTATAAACTTACAGGTAGTTTTCTTAACTCTTAATCGGCATGTAGGTGATATATGACATAAAGAAACAGATGGGAGAAATTGGAAAACCAAATGATGTATTCAGCTAAATAAACATTTGCACCTAAGCCAGTGAGATCAAAATTGGCATTTCCCACCTTCTTGCTTACACAACCATCGCTCGAACTATTGATGCTGAGCTACATGATCTAGAGTCATCTTTGATACGACTTAATCTTGAAGTTGAATCAATTCAGCATCATCCCTGCACAGCTTTCATGTATACTTCTGTAGTCATTTGTCTTTTATACATATGGTTTTAGCTGTCTGCTTTTGTAAATTTCACTTCTTTTGTTTTTTAATACAACTTGATAGAATTTTTATTTATTTATCTTCCTAAACTTCACAAAGGCAATATAGACTAACCAATAGACCTAAACCAGCACTATCTGTGATGCCCCACGCTAGCTCAACAATACTCTAGCCACAAAAACGTAGCTACCACAGAGTGTTGAACTAATCATAAGAAGGGCAGCATATGTTCTTGCGTAAGCAACTGTGCCCTGTGATTTTGTTAAATAGAAAAACATTTGGGGCTAGAAGTTCAACAAAGTATACAATGGAATGTCCAACAGATTCACATGTGCATTAGCCATTTTGTAACAATAATAATAATAAACATTTATTTCAGACATCATGGTACATCATAGTATATAGTACGTCCATAGTAAAGTAATTGAATATGTGCATAATTATAAAATGAATACCCAATAATGAGTTAAGCACAACTGCAAAATATTGTATAATGCACCTATCCATGTTCCGTGTAATGCAGAAGTGGTATATACATCACTGTTAAGAGTGCACTGTACAATTAAGTTGGTGGAAATAGATAACCTGCTCATTAAACTGTAAATGCATTTTCTAATACGCGTGTTACAACTGTCAACAACCGAAGTAGCAAACATGATACTTGCACTGCATCTCATAGGCAGGTTATGCAAGATCCTGTATGCATTATTGTAAGATACAATGAAATGCTGAAATGACAACTTTCTACATTTAACCCATAATGAGCGCAAATACACATTACTACAATAGCAAGAGAATAACTTATTTTTAACTTGCTTAGAACAAAAATAAAATGTTCTAAGCAAAACATTGCAGTTGCCATAAAGGCTCCCTTGTTTAGCTTTTATATCAGCTTCATCACACAAAGTATCAGTTATTATATGACCAAGATACTTATAGGACTTGGTCACATTTAACAGAGTTTCTCCCAACAGTATATCTGTAACATTGACTGACGGACATTTTTGCTAGGCAATGTGTCACCAGATGGACCCATCAATTGCCTGAGGCCACCTTTTCATGAATTCATTAAAAAAAAATCATGGATATGTTTTTGGTATGAAAGTGACAGACACTGGTTGGCAATATGAACTATAACTGAATATCCACACAACGTATGGATGGTAGTTTGAACCAATACTTAACAATACTGTTGGTTGTAAAAATCCTGGGCTCAGATCATTGTGGATATCGGCACAAAATCTTCGAGAAAATATGTGGAATGATTGAAGATTGCATAAATACTACCTGGGTATTTGTAAACTATCCATAGACATATATTAATAATAATAATAATAATAAGATAACTTCTATTGTGCCTAAATCCTTGTAAACCAAGTGCAGAGGCGACAAAAGGATTGGTCAATCTCAAAATCCATAAGCAGTATTCCAGTTGTCGACAGATGGGTCAAGGCGCCAGGGAGCTATGGTGGATAAGCAAGGTTGTAAAGATAACTTTTTAATTGGCGACGGAAATTTGTAATATTTTCAACTGATCTAACACTAAGAGGCAGCATATTCCAAAGAGTTGGAGCAGCAACAGAAAAATCCCTAGTTCCAATGTTAGTGTTGACTGTAGGAACAAAAAGTAGGTCAGAACTTGATGATCGAAGCTGGATAGGTTTTCTTATAGGAGTAAGCAATGAATGCAAATAAGATGGTTGCTTACTGGACAGTGCCTGGTATGTAATGGTATAGATCTTAAATATTATACGATATCGTACATGAAGCCAATGCAGACTTCAAAAGTGGTACAGAGGGAGAAAAAAACGAGATCTTGTGACTACTCTTGCCAGACAATTTTGGACACGTTGAAGTTTTGTAATATCCTTGCTAGCAATAATATTACAAAGGAGGGAATTGCAATAGTCAAATATGCTGCTAACAAGCGCTGTTACAAAAGTTTTAGCAACAGAAAATGACATATACCGGCGAATACAACAAAGATCATCAATATGAAAAAAACAGCAGCGACAAGTTTTGTCAAAAATTGAAGTTACTATCAAAGATCACTCCTAGATTCCACACCAAGGTTGCTGACATGATATGCTGATTCAAAATATTTATAGGGAAAAAACCATCAAGTTTACTTCACTGCATTGGAGTACCAACAATGATCAATTCAGTTTTATTTCCATTTAATTTCAACTTGCTGTCAGTCATCCAGTGGAAGATATCTTGGAGACAATCGCTAAGTTGGTTAAGGGAGCGATTTGTATCGGGGGTAGCCAACGAAATGTAGATCTGAGTATCATTACCAAGATGATGATCCAAGTTATGTCTTTGTATAACAGAGCTTAGTGGCATGGTGTAAAGAGTAAAAACAAAGGCCCAAGAACAGAACCCTGGGGATCACCAAATAAAGTTGGCAGTGCAGCGAAAAGCAGGTCTCAATCTATATAATTTGGTATCTATGAGTTATTATGAAGAAAACAAGCTTAGAGCTGTGCCAGATATGCCGTACCACTTTAAGAAGCGTTCAGTGAGAATGTTGTGATCAATCGTATCAAAAGCGGTACAGAGATCTAGTAAGGTAAGTGCAGTCACTTTACCATTACTAATGTTCAAATTAATGTCATTGTGAACCTCTAAGAGGGCAGTCTCTGTTGAATGAAACTGTCTATATGCTAATTGTGACACATTAGTTAAGACACTTGTGCTAATGTAAGACCTTAGACGATTTTCTACAATCTTTTTGAGTTGTATGGAAAAAAGCTGAGGTTAGAAATGTTCTATAACTGTTTAGGTCTTCATGGAAAAGAAGCAACAGTGCTCACGAGAGAGAAAACTTTTGACGAAGTAAAATCAGCAAAGCAATAGAGATCAGAGAGACGCAACCAGCCATCAACAGAGACACCGTAGACACTTGGAACTGCCGTCATGTGACGAACACCAATGAAGTCAAATGATGACCGTGAGTTAGCAGTCCAACACTGATGAGGGAGTCATGAGGACACCGAAAGCTTCGTAAGAGAATAAAAAGATTTCGAAAGGTACCTTCAATTCCAATTATGATTAGGTCTTGTTTAGGCAGAGATGACTTATATTAAGAAACAGTTGTTGCAAAATGGTAGTCAGAGAATGTATATTTTAGGAAGTTAGTCGCAGGCCTTAGCTGAAGCTTCAGTGGGCAAAATCGAGTTTGTTTAACAAGATTTTAACAAGATTTAACAAGATTGCCACCCAGAGAATTAACTCTAGATGGCAAGTGGACAAGGAAGCCTTTTGGCTTATAAAGAGGAGGTATGTGCCGATTTCATTTTTAAACATATTCACGCTACTAGCATCCATACAACCAGCAGATAATCTGTTCCATTCATTTACAGTCCTTTGTGAAAATGAGAACTTTCTTATATCTAATCTACACTGCTTCTTTACTAATCTAACGTCATGTCCTACAGTCCTTCTATCTTTCTCAACTGAGAGAAAAATATTTCTATCAATAATTTCATAACTATTCAATATTTTAGACACTTCTATTTGTCACCCATCTTAACGAAATGAGTCGGATGTCGGCAAAACTGATTTTCCGTAAATGCCGTTTATGTGAAACAATCGTGAATCCATCGATTTGGAGATTTCCCCTGAAAATTTGTCTTTGGTATTCATTTTATCGATTGCTATTCTAGCTACCCCCTAATTAACTCTGTTTTGTGTATTTTAAAGCGATTTTTGTAGAGCTGCGCAAAGTGTTCCGCTCTACTTCTTTAAAATAAAGCCGAAAATGCTGGTAATTGCACGCGTTCGCAGCCGCTAATTTTGGGACGCTCCTAACATATCGGATATCACCATGAAAATGTGAAAATGCTTGACGCGTCATCTTCCAATATATGGGCATAAATATGCTAATAACTACATTATGTGACCTCCAGAGAGCTTGTTAGATGCCCCCTGTTTAGGCCAGATGTGTAAACAATTCGGTTCACGTGGTAGCAACGGCAACTGCGTGACCCAGGCAGCTGTTCTCATTGGTTCAGTGATGGGTCATTTACATAATCTGTAAACACACGCATGCGCACTGTGTATTTCCACTGTGTCACTGCTGACCCAGATAGCGATTAGGAAGACGCGAAGAATGGCATTTAACGTGGCGAAGCTGTTAAATTCGGATGGAAGTGATTGCGCACAGATCGACAGTTTGATCGAGGAGTATTTTTTGGAAGAATTGACAGATGGAAGCGAGGCAGACGAAGACGTAGGAGACGAGGCAGGGGACATGGACGAGGGCGTTGAGTCCATCAGCCATCTTCGTCACCTGCACCCGTGTCGACACCACGCAAGCGAGGACGTGGCCGCTGTGGAAGGGATGCTTGACCTGGATACTGTTACTGATCTGTTGTTGTTATGCAATTACATTGTTGTTTAGTATAAAACACATAAAAGACATGTTTTCGTACATTTAAATAAGTTGTTTTTTATAATAATAATTATAACATTCTTACTGACCCACCTGTGTTACAGATACTAATGACAATTGTCTCTAAAATGATGTATATATTGGTGTAATAGTGTTGCCAGTCTTCACTTTTCTTAACAATGTTATTACACAAGCAATTATTTTCTAACAAAGATCTTGTTTTCCTATTAACAGAATATCATGAGAACGCCACTGTCTTCAAGTTGTCAACATTTCAGCCAGATATGTCCATGCTAACTAAGGTATAACGGTGGTGCAGGTTTTTGCTTTTCTTAATAATGGCGGTAATTACATATGCAATTAATTTTATTGCTAATTATTTCTAACAAAGATTTGTTTTCATAGTAATTGAATGTCACAAGAGTGCCATTATCTTCAAGTGTTCCAAATTTCCACCAGATATGTCCATGCTAACTAAGGTATAATAGTGCTGCAGGTTTTCGCTTTTCATAACAAGGGTGTTAATTACATAGGCAATTAATTGTATTGTTAATTATTTCTAAACATTTTTTCATATTAATAGGATATCACGAGAATGCCATTAACTGCAAGTTACCCAAATTTCAGACAGATGTGCCCTTGCTAACCAACGTATAATAGTAGTGCAGGTTTTTGCATTTCTAAACAATGGTGGTAGTTACATAATAAATTAATTGATCTGCTATTTTTTCTAACAAAGATGTTGTATTCATATTGACAGAATGTCTTGAGAATAACATTATTTTTGAATATTCCAAATTTTAGCAAGATCTGTACATGGTAACTAAGGTACATTTCATGAAACACAACGAATATTTGACGGCCGTTTTCTGGGTTTGAAGGTTTCTACCCCACATGTGTTTGTTAAGCCATAACTTCAGTTAGAATTAAGATATCATCTTACATGATACATCATGTGACAGCAGAGATTCCGATCTTTCCAACGCTACTAATAACTCAATTAAAAAAATGTCCGACATGCGACTCATTTTTTTAAGATGGGTCACATTTGATCTCCTCTCAATCTCCTGGTCTCTAGTGTTGTTAAACTACATTCTTTTAGGCGTATTTTGTAACTAAGTTCCCACGGTTTTGGTATCTTTTAGTCGCTCTCCTCTGTACTCTTTCTAGCATATCTATGTCCTTCTTGCGATATGGCCTCCATGCTTGTATACAATATGCTAAATGAGGCCTAACTATTGTTTTGTACTGCAGCATTATTAGTTCTTTTTTCTTATATGCTATATTTCGCCTAATTAATCCAAGGATTTTATTTCCCTTTGAAGCTGCAATTCCACACTGCTCTGAAACCTTCATATTAGCAGTAATGGTTAACTCGAAGTCCTTTTCTTTTACAGTAGTACTTAGTACAGTACCCTCCATTGTATATTTTACATCTTCGTTCCCATGTCCTGTGTGGAGGCATTTACATTTCCCAAAATTGAACAATATTTGGCACTTTTCAGACCATTTGATTAACCTGTCAAGATCATCTTGTAAATGCTGTCAATCTCCATCACATTTAATTCTTCTAAACACTTTTCTATCAACCGCAAATTTCAATACCTTGCTTGTTATATCATCGTCCAAATCGTTGATATATATTAAGAATAATATAGGTCCCAGTATTGATCCTGTGGTACCCCACTCAAAACTTATTTCCAGTTTGAAGTCTCCCATCAACAACTAGCTGTTGTCTTCTGTCAATCAGCCATTTTTCTATCCAGTTAATTATACTATTTCCTATGCCATAGGCCTTTAGTTTAAACAGTAATCTTTGATGTGGCACTTTGTCGAAAGCTTTTTGAAAATCTAAGTAGACGATATCTACTGGTGATCCCTCGTCTACCCACTTAGTAATATCTTCCAAAAACATAACATATTTGTTAAGCATGACTCCACTTTTAGAAACCCATGTTGAGATGAGTTCATTAAGTTGTGTTTAACAAGAAAATTCACCATGTGATCTTTAATTAGTTTTTGTAATAATTTGCAAATCACCGATGTTAAACTCACTGGTCTGTAGTTCTCTGACTTGTTTCTTGAACCTTTTTTTAAATAACGGTATAATGTTTGCTACTTTCCATTCTAAAGGAACCACTCCCTCTTCTAATGACAAGTTGAAAACTGTTGCAGTAGTAGTTTGGGGGAATCCCATCCACTCCAGGTGATTTATTATCCTTCATAGCCCTTATTTTCTTAGCTACCATTTCTGGTGTTACAATTAACTGTCCTAAATAGTCTGATTCTGCCCCCTTGAACTTAGCCTCTGGTACTGGCAGTAAACTTACTATCTTCCCTGATAAACACCAAACTAAAATATTCAATCAGGTCTTCTGCCATTAAGAATTCCTCTGATATTATTTTTCCTGCACTATCTTCTAGAGGACCGACCTTATCCTGAATTGAACAACTCTTGTTGTCATGTTTTATATTACAAGCTTATTTTTTTCATAGGTTCTCTTTGAATTTCTAATTTCAGTTGTAGTTTGGTTAAGTGCTTCTTTAAAAATGTTGTAGTCTTCATCATTTCCAGTACATCTATATGACTTCCACATCATTTGTTTGTATTAATTTTTTTAATGGCTTCTTTCGATAAGTGTTTCTTTCTGGACTGTTTCCCTTGTTTTTTTCAAGGGAACAAAGTTATTGGCAATACACTCAAATTCCCTTTTTAAGATATTCCAGCATTCTGATGCTATCTTATTCTTCAGTGTGTTATTCCAGTCTATCTTTACAAAATATTTCCTCATGTCCTTATATATTCCTTTGTGAAAATTTCTCCTGTACTGTTTTTTACTATTCCTTTCTGATTTTACTTTGATGGTAAAATGTATCTGGTTGTGATCACTACTCCCCATTGTCAACTAATTCATTCTGTGAGGACAAAACTGTGTCTAACACATTCTCACCCCTGGTTGGTTCTAGCACATATTGAGAAAGGAAACTATCTTGTACTAAAATTAAAAACTTGTGGTCCTCACCCCCTGTACTCTGTACAGATTTCCATTGAATATGAACATGATTAAAATCCACCATAATAATACAGTTCCATTTGCTCACTTCCCTTATAGCATTTTGGCCTCATTTGGAATATTACATATAAGCATCGACACCATATCGTAAGAAGGACATAGACAAGCTAGAAACAGTACAATGAAGAGCAACTAAGCGGCTTAATGAACTGAAAGATCATAGTTATCAAAGATGCCTATTAGAATGCAGGTTGAAAACATTAGAGACTAGGAGACTAGGAGGAGATCAAATAGAAGTTTTTTAAAATATTGAATGGTTATGAAGATTTGTTATAGAAATATTTTCGTCAAACTTAAAGAAGGCAGTAGAACCAGAGGGCACAATGCAGTATTAGTCAAAGAACAGTGTAGGTTAGAAAATACTCATTCTCTCAGAGGACAACAAATGACTGGAACAAATTATCTGATGATTGCATTAATGCTAGCAGTGTGAATAAGTTCAAAAATAAAATTGACGATGGAAAATTGTTGGACTCTCGATAAGCCAAATGCTTCCTTGTCTGCATGTCGTTTGGAGCTTATAGCTCTGGGGGGCAATCTTGTTAAATCATGTTAAATCTGGCTAAATTATACATTTTTGGAATGACCAGTGCTAATAAGCAACGTGCTTCAACGTTCTCCCTTTCCATTTGAACTTCTGAAATTGGTCATATTTGCATATGTTGTATATATCTACTTTGTTTTTTGTTCAGTTGTAAATAAAGAACTGAATTATTATGTACTTAATTTTATTGTGTTTATGGGGTAAGGAACCACTAATCTCTTTACAGTTTAGTGGTAGTAACAGTGGTATACTTGTAACTAGTTCTTCTGCACGTATTTCTGTTTATTTATATGATAATTGTGTTCTTATATATTGCACTCTAAAAACAAAAACAAAAGCACTCGGAAGAAGAAGAGAAGAAGAACTCATTTTGCAATGAGCTGTACAACATAAGCCAAATTTCAGACCATTGAATGAAATTGTATTAAACAAAACATTTTGAAAATAATGGTGCAATTTTACAGTACCTCTTCACATCTAATTATAATCGAACCAGCATATGTATCTTAACATTTCCCTCTTAGATGGCTTGAACCTTGAGTGCCAAACTTTCAGGAATTAATCAATGATCCCTAGAGAAGGACTTAATACCTATATCTTTACAAAATAACCCATATATGTCAAGACACGTTTATTAAATAAATTAGTTCATTCCTTAATGGTTCTGAACTTAAGATGTAATGTGTGCATAATATGTAAAACATAACGTAACAATTGCAGGAACCATGTGCGCATGGCAAAAGCTTTGGGAAAACGACTCCAGCGTCATAAACTTGGCATCATGAAGTAGACACAGACACAATAATGCTTATGTCTACCCTCACGCCAATAGCATAGCAATACGAATATTATTTGACATTTCTATATTATCACGATTAGGGCCTATTGATTGACATGAACATGACATTCTTGCCAACCAACTTTGGCTATGGTAGACACAGTAACACAGAAAACCAAAGCTAAGACATTGCCATATCAATAGATAACATCATATGGCAGTTGATAAATATTTTGTTGCAAAGTACATAGCTGTGACCTTTGACAAGATATACCTAACATGGAAAATTGAGATTTTGATGATATTTCATGAGGTATGCATATAAATGACTTGACTCACGATGAAGATGAAACTTGTTGTATCTTGTGTTGTTGATGCGGTCTTCTTGTGTCCCCTTCAGCATGGCAATTGCTGCTTTCATGGTGGTGGCCATCTTGTCTCCCGCTTTCTGCACATACAACGTAATCACTTAACAAGTATTTGTTTCAAGACTTAAGTAGATATAATGAGATGGTCATCCAAAGTCACAACTCCAAGAAGGCATATTGACAAGGAAGTCATTGGCTTATTCAGAATCAGATAATTGTTTGATCTATGTGTAGGGGAAATAAGGTACAAACGTATCATGGGGCAATTGTAACACTAGTTCGTCATCTAGATTATCTGACAGCATCCTTGTTTGCACTGAGCATGCAAAATTCAGCAGTGCATTATCTCAGGCAAGATCTGTCAAGATCGGTTAGTGCTAATGATTCTTAGTTAGAAAAATAACTTTGTTAAGTGTCTAAGAAAAATTCTTATGTAGTGAATGTTTTTTATTGCAGTACTATGACTATTTTTTCAGATCATAATAGCACTGTAGATGTTGGCACATTATAACAACTGTTGTAATTGACTGTTGAATGTTTGTCTACTGTGTTTTAAAATAATTATAATGGTTCACCCAGTTTTTAAAAGCACATGATTATGACAATACATACAACAATCATCATAAAAGAAGGGTTTGCTATGGTCAATTATTTGATTTGCATTCAAAGATAATATAGTAGGACACAATTGTTACAATAGACCCTTGACTGTACTACAAATACATCATGTTTTAGAATTTGTGAAATTGCTTGGAAGTTATGACACAGAAACTGACCTGCCAGGCTTCTGGTTTGCCGTTCTGCAGCTGTAGGAAGATGTCTTCTGTCTGCTTTGTTAACTGCACCTGTGTGACAAGGTAGGCAACCTCGGCAACATGTTCAAGTAGCCACGAGAACTCATCGTCATCAGCATGGCCATCACTGCCTTGGTCGGTGTCCATCACTTGTTGACTGCTGTTGCCTCTGCTGCCAGTGGTCTCCACTGATAAATATTTACCTCAATTATTTTATCACTACAACACGTGTGACTATCTTCATCACAGTAACTTACTGATACATCACCAGCTGTGTAACATTGTTAATGGCAGGAAAACATTGCTTGCAGATGAATTTCAAATTTGCAGGAAGCATTTTACTTACATTCCCCAAATTAGCTAGCTTGAATGATTATAAAGGTAACATTTGCTTTTGATCACATTCATTCAATATGAGTGACTGAAAATTAGAAGTATAAATTTATTGCAACCATGAAAGAAAGAAACATGCTGATTTTATTCCTTCTGGTTGGGATGTTCACCAGTTCTCAACGAAATCCACCAAAAGATCTCAGGTATTTAGACACACGGTACACCTGATCATAACAATCTTTATCCTCAAGCTGGTGCATCAGAAGTTAAGAACTTATCCTGAATAGAGCCTGACTGATGTACAGTCAGGCTCGGTAGGTTTCGTATTGCCTCGGAGCACTATTGGGCAGTGTCACACAAACAACTTTAAGCTTCTTAATATACTGCTAACTGATTGTCACCAAGCATGATCTATGAGAAATAGTTGTGCTAAATACCATTACATTCAGTAATCTTGCTAGTAATTTATGTGTGCAAATGTGCATTTAACACAATTAATAATATGAATTAGTTCAGGGGAGATTCAAATAAGCATCACCTCTGCAATGTCCGTAGCACGTCAGTGTTTCCATATGTGTGTGTGTGTGTGAGTGTGTGCGTGTGTGCATGCGTGACTGTGTGCATGCATGAGTGCATGCAAGCATGCATGCATGCGTGCGTGTGTGTTGATTCTTAATGTTAGTCTTTAGTGATATTTATTCAAATGATAGTGAAAAAGCAAGGTTTGTAAACCCATTCCGACATATTGTACACCTTCTTGAGAGGATAAAGAACCTCACTTATGTAATATATAGTACAATCATAAATAATGTTCAGAGAACAAACGTATGATGTTGAAACATATGCACATGCACTTGTTCATCAAACTGATGACAATAACGAGTTTTCTACATTGAAACAGCCAGTGACAGTACTGGTCTTCTGGTTATCCAGTTTAAAAGAGTGATGCGTTACAGAGATTACACGTTACGGAAATTATAAACAACACGCTATCCACAATTGTGCATTATTGCGGAGCAGCAGGAAATCCATTAGTATGCCAAATGATCAACTTTCCCAGGATGAATAAAGTATCGAACAGGCAAGTAAAACAGATCAATTGTGCCATGGAAAAATAGCTGAAAGGCAAGTGTAATCTCCATAACATTTTTTAACTGCATATGACAGAAAAAAACCTTTATGTGAATAAACCGAATACTTCACCATAGCAATTGAGATGTATTATAGCTTTAATTAAAACAAAAAATATTATCCTAAGGACAAGTGTTATTTCTGTAGACTTCATTAAAGTTGACTTTGAAATTGTGGCAAAAACTGTGGTCACAAAACTGCCACAATTTCAAAGTCAACTTTGGTGAAGTCTACAGAAGTATCGGTTGTCCTTAGGATAATATTTTTGTTTTAATTAAAGCTATAATACATTTCAATTGCTTGCTATAGTTAAGTATTCAGTTGATGCAGTTCAAAAACGTTACAGAAATTACACCAATTTGTACAACTATTTAAACCAACACATATTCATATTTGCTACACAGTTGCATCAAAATGTCTATATTAAAGAAATACTTTCATTATTACATTATCCATCATATTTTTTTCTTGGGCAATAGTAGCAATGAAAAAATGTGGATGGGACATGCCATTTTTAGTCATTTAAATGTATTTATACAGCACAACATATGCTTGCCATATACACTGTATATGCCAAACTTGAATGGTCCAGGTAGGTAATCACAAGGCCTACTCAAAACAAAACGTTTTGCAAAACTACCAACAATATAAAAGATGCGATATCACGGGGACCAAATATTTGTAATTGTACTTTTTTTGGTGTTTTTACTGATATTAGTTTGCTCCAGGATCAATCTAAAATGCCTTTTTGGCAAGACAGGACATCACATACTAGCATGTCCCAATGCACCAGCCTAACAAGCCTCAATGCTATGGAGAAACAGTGACACTATTTCATTGTCAATATATGTAGAATGATACATACACTTTGAATGTTTCCTGGCAATCTTGCTGGCTCCAGCACCTTTGAGAGTAGCCCTAGGAAGACGCTGCTCCTCTCCCATGGCAGCGACAACTTGTTGCTGCAGAGAGTACTGCAGCTGGTGTAGAAATGTGCCCAGCCAGCTGTCTATGGCTCCCTCACATGGTACTGGCTGTACGGATAGCACATTGAATACTGTCAGCAATAATCGGATGACAATGGCTATTCACATTAGACTAGTTTCAGACAGAACACAACACTGGATAAAAAAACAAATTATGTATCTCACTAAATACATAATACTGTATTACCCCCAATAGACATGCAATGCCTAATAGATGTGCACCCCCTTTACAAAAGTTAATTTGTTTTAGGATTCAGTTACATTCATCATTTTGGAAATGTGCTAAGTTATTTTTCTGAATCCTTGTTTGCTCAGACAGAGCTTTCGGCATCCTCTCAATGGCTTCGTCAACATTGAACTGCATACACAATTCAACACTGATGAAGGCACCGAGAATGCCAAAAGCTCCGTCTGAGCAAAAACGGATACAGAAAAGTAACTTTCCACATTTCCTAAATATTTTTAGTACTTTAAACACCTTTTGGATACTTTCGAGATAACAATTCATTGTAATTTTAGCCGAAAGATGTCATCAGGTTTTTTCATTTTGGTGGCTTTCATTATAATTCTCGAAGTTGGATTTGATAAAATAATCACATATACCTTCCTAGCAATGTAGACAAAGGGTCGACACAATGTGACATTCACAATCCATAAACATCTGTAGCCATGATTAAGGGCAGGAGCTTAGCCGGAGACCCATCTGCCCTTCTTCGAGACAGGCAGATGACTGACTAAGATAAGCAATAACAACTGATAAGACTGGTGGAATTTAGAGGGGACAAGTTGGCTATTAAATAAAATAATAGTTAATGACCATCATTGGCACAACTGGTAGTGAAACAGATCGAATGGATCAGTAGTAATTAAATAAATGGCTCAAACAGCACTAGTTTGTAATTGAAAAAACTAAACTGGCCAATAATGGCTGTGATTGACCTGAATGGCTTCCACGTAAGTTGTTCACGCACTAAAAAGCACACTTTTGATTCATTCAAGACTGGCAAGAAATTATTTCTGGCTAAGGGCCTGATGAAGGGTCAAATCAATGAAGAGCACCTGGATGTCTAACTTGACAAGAGAATCGCTTCCTCCATGCCTACAGTTGGTGCCATTGCAATGTTGAAAAGCAAGAATTTGAATTATTGGAGCGCCAATCCAGTACAGACAGAGGATACCCTGCAAAGTCCAATGATCCCTTTTGACTAACGAAATGATTGTACGTTTAGCTTCATTCAAATAATCAATCTGGCATTTGTAAGGTT
The DNA here is from genome assembly GCA_020002185.1 of Paraescarpia echinospica. Taxonomy (NCBI): domain Eukaryota; kingdom Metazoa; phylum Annelida; class Polychaeta; order Sabellida; family Siboglinidae; genus Paraescarpia; species Paraescarpia echinospica. The sequence continues at coordinate 34,499,040 of CM034540.1, read as the reverse complement.
ACAAAAATGCAAAAGATACTGATTTGTCTTGAGGTGTGCATTCCTGTCATGTATCACTGCCTGTCAATCGAACGCTGGACATTTTGTTAGATGTGCTGAATCTGTCTTAGCTACATGTCGCTCATCCAAGAGTTACACATGTGTAATGTGTATGCAGTTTGTGCATTTGCCAAACGCTGTGCTACTTGTATCTTATGATAAATTAATAGACATGCACCCAAGTCCTTGCACTCATGCACTGTGCATCTACACAAAGAACTATCAGTTTGCATCCAATTGGGCCCTGCTACTTAGTACGACTATGCAAACGGCTATGAACTAAACACAACATCATGCTCATGATGGCATGCAAGGTCTACGGCACTGTCATCCTGTCATGTCGGCACATCTGGCAAAGGTCTGACATGGTTTTCTTCATACCTAACTGATAGATACGAAACCATTAAGACTGGGTGGGAACTGCTTTTTGGCTGCACTGCCCACTTCATGTGAGGTTCCCCAGGATTCTGTTCTTGGGCCTTTGTTTTTCCCTCTTTATACCACGCCACTAAACTCTGCTATCCAAAGTCATAATTTGGATCATCATCTTTATGCTGACGATACACAGATCTACGTTTCTTTGGCTACCCCTGATACAAATCACTCCTTTAACCAACTTAATGATTGCCTCCAAGATATCTTCCTCTGGATGACTGACAGTAAATTATGGCTAAATGCAAATAAGACTGAATTTCTCATCATTGGTACACCAATTCAGCATGGTAAACTTGATGTTTTTTCCCCCAACGCATATTTTGAGTCAGCATATCACACCAGCAACCTCTGCGCATAATCTACGAGTAATCTTTGATAATAACTTCAATTTTTGACAACATATATCTCAAACTTGTCACTGCTGTTTTCATCATATCTGTGATCTTCACCGAATTCGCCATTTTCGGTTGCTAAAACTATTGCAACAGCTCTTGTTAGCAGCAGATTTAACTATTGCAATTCCATCCTTTATAATAATATGTATCACTAGCAAGGAGATTATAAAACTTCAGCGTGTCCAAAATTGTTTGGCAAGGGTAGTTGGTAATACATCTAGGACTTCTAGGTATTGGTTAGCAATAACATTGGGGCCAGCATGCTTGCTGTGAACATTTATTGATGTATTTATGTTGTAGTTTATGAGTTATGTAAACGAATAAAGCTAAATGTCATTAAGTTGGCCTATTTCAATCAAGAAGGATGTATGTGTCAGGGGCGCATGCAGGATATTTTGTTTATATGTCCTTGCCAAGGTGGACAGTATTAATTAATTCGATAATTGTTTGCCAAATTAGTTTAGAAAATGGCAGACAAACAGTGCGGTGTGACAACGAAAACATCAACACATCTACCCATCAAAATGAGCTTGTCTTCTTCAGTGTTCTACTTGTATTTGTCCAAACTACTTAGAATTCCTTTGATGATGCTCAATAAACTGTAGGCAGAGTGAATTTGGAGCAAGGTATTGTTTATTTTGAACTGGCATCAATCACATTCATTGATGCCACAATGGCTTCAGCCTTAGTGCCTCCAGGCTCCAAGCCCCAGCCAAGTCTTCCTCTTGGTGTTGCCTTTTGCAGCATGTAAATTGCACTTATGATTCACAACTATGACCTATACAAGATTCAGATCATTTTTTTTCAATCCAGTCCAACATTAATCCTAAACTGTGGTGAAATAATAAGGAGCATCATAAAATTATGCTCCACTATGCCAAACAGTAATGTAAGGCAGGTTACCAGTGCGTGGAAAAGATTAACTGAGCACTAGCGGATGACACGGTGGATTGCACATGGTGACACACAACACGTGCATTCATGAATCTTTCGAGATAGGATGAAAGATGAACGGAGATAATTATCAATTACACCTGTTGTAATTTTTAAAGTTTAACAAACTTTTGAGCTACACTGTATGTGTATCAACTTATAGAATGCCTGGAGTCTACTATTATTTCCCTTTGTCACATCTGCCTATTCTGTTTGTAGACTCGGTATTCTAATTTGGGCACGTATTGCAACGTTCTTTTTCTGTGTTGATTTCCTAGACAATTTAGACATCGACCTACTCAGTTCGGCCAATGTGTCACTGTCTAATAGAAATCAGATACTCACAGAGGAAGGTTCTGATTACTCAGTCATCGCAGAAGACTTTCCATTGTTCGTTTCAAGAACTTTAATACAGAAGTTAGCATGATACAGATAAGACAGTACAATCCATACTGGTCCTCCATGGGAACTAGACGTGGTGTTACATCGTTATCGTGTGCAAGTCCTCTCTGCACATTCTCTGCAATCCTCTTTGATTCCTCTCCCAATCGCGCACTACTCTTTCCTTAAATACTCGCTATTTCCCTCTCTTCCTAGTGACTGGCCATTCCCATTGGTCAGTGCGTCTTCTGAATTTCTTAATATGGCATGCTACAGTTGGGCTCGCTACCTGGCTACTCTGTTCCCACATATGCTACCTTATCTGCTAACTGACTCACCTCCGGACTACTGTCCAGCCCAGCTATCTTTGGAGATGACCTGAGTTAAACCTAGGGGAACTTCCTGTATCTCAGATCTAATTATAAGACCACAAGCTAGTAGACTAAAGTAGTTCTAAGGATATACTTATTAAACTTAACTTCTCTTATAATAATTACTATATTTCAGATAAGTAATTACTAGGAATTTATGCAAAGCTTAATTCTATACAAACTTATTTAAATATCCAGTTGCTCATTTCCAGGTTATTAGTTTCTACCTTGTAGGTGGCAGCCAAAATGATCTACTTATGAATTAGTTACAAAGTATTTTAGCAATTGAGAATACAAATTTACACAATGTTGTAATAGAGTTAATGTTGTAATATTGTTTTTGGCCCGCTGTGTTTGTGTGAATGCTGATATATGCTATCGAGCAACAACTTCTTCAAGAATACAACGCCAGGCTGCACCATTGTGTATGCTAGTGGCAGTGCGCAGTTCCAGAAAATCACAGATCACAAGTGAGAGTCAGGATGATGATTCCAACTGATTATTTTAGTACATCACAGTAATATAGCCATCATAAATATGCATAGGATTTAAATGCTATCAAATAATGCATACATGTATTTCTGCCATGTCCATGTACCGGTTGTATTGAAGTCTAAACTCCTGCACCAAAATGCCTGTCCTTCTGATGAGTGGACACGTGCAAAGGTGGGACACTTATGCCAGGATACCGATGTGTTCACTGTAGGCTGGGATAATTTTATTTCAATGTGCTGGCATGCCGAGCATTGAAGCCATGCTCTTAAAATGGAGCTCACCTGTACCGGCCACGGAACCAACGACTCTTAACTGGGTGACATGAAAACACTGACTGACTCTCAACTAGGTTATATGAAAACACTGACAGACTATCAACTAACTGACATGAAAACACTGACTGACCCTCCATTAATTTACATAAAAACACTGACTGACTCTCAACTAGGTTACACGAAAACACTGACAGACTCTTAACTAATTGACATGAAAACACTGACTGACTCTCAACTAGATTACATGAAATCACAGACTAACTCTCAACTAGGTTACATAAAAACACTGACAGACTCTCAACTAACTGACATGAAAACACTGACTGACTCTCAACAAGGTTACATGAAATCACAAACTAACTCTCAACTAGGTTACATAAAAACACTGACTGACTCTCAACTAATTGACATGAAAACACTGACTGACTCTCAACAAGGTTATATGAAAACACTGACTGACTCTCAACTGGGTTACATGAAAACACTCACTGCCTCTCGACTGTGTGACATGGAAACACTGACCGACTCTCAACTCACTTTGAAACCAATAGTCTTCATGCAATTTGAGTGTTATCATCACATCCTTACTGCACTGTCATGTACATAGGAACGATAAATTTACACGACAAACTGGATGTTTGTCTTGACATTTCTCAAACAAATGTTATACCCCATATATATATATATTAAAAAGCTCATGGAAAATGATTAATATATCTCCTTCTTCATTCTCATCTCATAGAAAAAACAGTTATTAAATGACAAGTATGTAATTATTGTATTAATATATATATATATGGGGTATAACATATATAACAAATTTAGAAAAATAAATGTTTTGCATTTTTAAAGGTCGCCAAACTAATTATATTATTGAACTGATTAACTGAACCATACACAAATGCATGGTATAGCTGTTAAACATTTTGATATTATCATTATCTAATGCAATTAAATTAAATAATACAGCTTTAGTTCATGTCTTGGGCCTCACCCTAAATAAATTAATAAGATAAGATAATGCTTTATTGTCTCAACTATGGAGTTGAGAAATTTGTCTCAGGTGAGAACATACATGGCTGCAATATGTACATAAAACCATTCGATAAAAACAGCAGATAAATAATACATGCATACACATTACTTATTCTAAAATGACAAGTGACACTGTGGCAGCAGGCATCATGAATTAAGTTGTTTAATGGATAGTGGCACGAATGAGTGTTTGTATCTATTAAGCCTGCACCGAGGAGTTATATAACGTCTGCCAGATGGCAGGAGCCGAAATTCATTATTGTTTAGTATCATAAATAATCTTGACTGACTGTCTTCTTAGTGTCTGTTCAAAAATCTCCTGAAGGGAGATCATGGGCGATGTGGAACCTGTGATTTTCATGGCAGTTCTCATCAATCAAGAAAGCTGTGATTTTAACTGAACAGACACATTGCCAAACCAAGCAGTAATCCCATAGCGCAGTATGCTTTCAATAATGGAGTGATAAAAAAGATCAAGTATTTTCTCATTGACACTGAAAGCTCTCAGTCTGCGGAGAAAGTACAACCGCTGGTGGACTTTGGAGCACACACTGTGAACATGGACATTCCAGCTAAGTTTGTTATCAAGATGGATACCTAGGTATTTGTACTGACTGACCTGGGCAATTTCTTCACCATGGATAACAGCAGGCATGTGATCAGCAACAATACATTTAGTATCAAAAACCATCTCTTGAGTCTTGTTGACATTGAGTTTGAGGTGGTTGTTGTCATACCAATGTACAAAGCTTTCAATTTCAGACATGTATGACATAATACAGCTGGTAAAATGATCCACAACTTTCTCACTGTGCAATTGGTGCAGTAGTGTCCAAAATGGCCTCTTTCTACAACTTAGATGCCCAGTTGGCCAAGATCCTAGATTGTAGATATTTAATGTAAACTTCGGACATAAGTGCTAAACACTGCTCTGTACATATACATGTGCAAGCATTTGTAAAATATATATGAGGGTAGACAACGTACATTTGTGAGAAGCAGTCTCTCCCCATGGTGACTACAGACAGATGTTATCTGTGTGATCCACTTCTCACTGTCTTCCGTGTCCTCGTGCACAAGAGCATCAACATTCTCATACAGTTTGCTGATGTACTGGTTCACACAGCTCAAGTCATAACCTGTAGTAAAAGTTAGCATTTCATATGATGAGTGGGAGACTTACCATTACATATGGTGAGTGGGAGGCTTACCACTACATATAATGAGTGGGAGACTTACCATTACACAGGGTGAGTGGGAGACTTACCATTACATATGATGAGTTGGAAACTTACCACTACATATGATGAATGGGATACTTACCATTACATAAAATGTGTGGGAGACTTACCATTACATATGATGAGTGGGAGACTTACCAGTACATATAATGAGTGGGAGACTTACCAGTACAAATGGTAAGTTGGAGACTTACCATTACATATGATGAGTTGGAGACTTACCACTACATATGATGAATGGGATACTTACCATTACATATATTGAGTGAGAGACTGACCATTACATATGATGAGTGGGAGACTTACCACTACATATAATGAGTGGGAGATTTACCATTATATGTAATGAGTGGGATATTTTCTAATACATATGATGAGTGGTAGATTTTCTATTATATATTTTGAGCGGTAGACTTTCCATTACATATGATGGGAGAGACTTACCATTACATATGATGGAGGAAGACTTACCATTGCATATGATGTGGAGGACGTCATCAGTGGAGAGGAAGTAGAACCTGGGGTACTTCTGCCGTCGTCTCTCTAGGTAGGTGAGAAGTGACTTGCGACAGTGCTCCAGTGTCGTAGCCATCTTCTCCAGAATTACCAGAATGTCTGCAAATAACCAGCCCTTTTAAACATGCATTTTATTATATATATATATATATATACACTTATATATGTATACTCTCACATGCATACAATTAATACAATAACTACATACTTGTCATTTAATAACTGTTTTTTCTATGAGATGAGAATGAAGAAGGAGATATATTAATCATTTTCCATGAGCTTTTTAATAATGTTACAAGAACCACTGATAGTTAGTTAAAGGTGAAAGGAAACACTATTACAAAATTCTAACTACCGTATACATTCTTTTTCACATACAGTATGCTAAAGAAATATTCTTATTTACAAAAATTCTTGTTTTCAAACCAGTGTGAAAATGACACAATGGTGACATAACATGGTGGAAATTATGTGTGTTTGTTACTGTTTCTACTGTACTCCACCATGTCATCATTATGTGTATTTTTACTGTTTCTACTCTACTCCACCATGTGATCATTATGTGTATTTTTACTGTTTCTACTGTACTCCACCATGTGATCATTCATTTCCATTTAAAAAATAAACATGGCGCCATTCACACGCATATCACTCTTAGAAAACACAATTTTGTCAATTATTTATGGTTACCAAGTATTTAAAACTATTTCACATTGGAGAGATAAGTTCGAAGACAAAAAATCTGCATGACAGTGGTGCTAAGACATGGACAAAGTCAGAGGGCCATCCTCTGCATATATTCAAGTTTAGTTCCACTGGGATAACAGATGTCAACGTAACTGAAGCTAACTGGAAGTGACTTATACATCCATGTGATGGTGATTTGTGGTCAAAAGGATACTGGAACTTTGCAAAGGCTGTGGATGCAGGTGGAACTTTTTTTTCATATTGTCAATGATTGACAGGGAATTACAATAAATGATGGATCCTGTGATCAATTTTAGTCACAAGCCAACATCAGACCCTGCTGGAAAAGGGGAGTGTATGCTAATTAGGGCTTATACACTAAAAAGAATTAATACGGTATATGCGACAATGTTTGATAAAAATGCACCATTAAACATTTGATCAATGGTTTTTAATCCAAAATAGTTTTTAGGACACAAAAGTACTTTGAGTCCAGGGTAAGTGCTATAGCCAATAATGTTGCAAAATCAACACAGTGAATGTTCACCACTTGACATAAAAAAAAAGATGGCTCCATAACCCCCATAGGCATTTGATGTACATTTGGGCAAAATGCGATATAAACGCCATTTTTTTATTTCGCCCATACCAGGACTAAACATTTGTTTAAATACGTGTTGAGTTAGGATACTATCTAATTGATACAAAAATGCAATAAATCCCCATGAAACGACGTGCACAAAAGAGCATTTGTTTTCAAAACGCAATACGCATCATCCGTCTTTTTTATTTAAACGCGACATATCTACGTTCAGCCAATCAGCACCGCCGTGCCACAAGTGCAGCTATACAGATTGATGGCGCGCACTGTATGAATATACAGCATTTTGATAATAAAATCATTTAAAATCACATTAACAAATGTGCAACAAATATTTAAGTTTGTCACCATTGTCTATGATTTTAGATTCTAAAATTATATTAACTTATTTTAGTTAAACTTTGAGGATGAAGCACAAAAGTGACTTTTTCTAAAACAAAGAAAATGGATATATCGCGTTTGCCCTGAAACCCTTCATTTACATAACTCAGTACAATCACGAACACATGCAGACTAATGTCTAAATGTAAATTCTGATCAATGAGGTGTAATGTAACTACAATAGTTAGCACAAACTGGCTGAACTGGCCAAACGTACAGAAATGTCAAAAAACTCACGAACAGGCCCTTTTGAGCTGTGAACATTTGAAAGTCCCTTGTTAGGGTAAAAACAACTGCAGATTCTTAAAAAAGAAATATATTTATGTTAGTTTCACTATCAAAAGTATGATCAATTGTTAAACAAATGGTCTCATTCAACCATTAGTATATTGTTTTATCTTAATTTGATATATAACATTATTATGTGTATGTCGGTCATATCGAAAATCTTGAGGCGTGCCAACTTCTACAACCATGTTAATGCTGGTTCAAATTACATAATTCTACTTAGTAAATAAAAGGTAGTGCTGACATGTTCAAACTATCGCAAATATGATCCATGTGTAATTAGTACTAGTTATTGGGAGCAAGTTGTATGTTAGTCGAATTGAAAGATTTTTTATGTATTTACTAATCCAAGAGAGCGACATTGCTATGGAGAAAGAAATGTAGCCGTCATTAGCCATTCCTAGATGTGACAATACAGTGCACTCAGCAGATAATGCAGTTGTGCAATCCCATTTGAATTTGAATCCTCAAAAAAGAAGATTTGTTGTTGTGCATACAACACAAAGGCACACATGACATAACATTATGCAACATGTGTATGGTACAATAAGCAACAGCAAAAATTGTATAGTTGAAATAATTTAAAATGTTTACAATTTAATAATTTTTGTAGAATTTCATAAGTAGCACATTGGTAAGATGGTAAAACAAATGATAAACAAATTGGAATGGCCAGCTTACTTTTGCGCTGGCAGCATTGCAGTATGTTAGGGTTCTTCTCTGTTGCTTTCATTAGTAAACCAAAGTCTCGGTTGACAGAAATAAACATGTTCGCATCATGTGACAGCACTGTTCGCACCTCTGGAGTAGAGTATATCTGTTGCAAACATATACCTTATCATAAAACATATATATACATATCACACATGTCAAACATATACAAAAATGTGTATGATATCACCAACAAATTATATGCTTGTGGGAAATATAAAAAAAACAGCATGATGGGAACAAAAGTAAATATTAGAAAAGAATGACACCGGGTTATATAACCACTTCCCAAACCTGTTAGACCTGTTAGCATTATTTCTTTGTTACAAGCAATTTATATTTTCCGTTGTGCCTGCATCACTGTACACAGTATTGCAGTTTTATTAACACACTGACAAGTGCCAGGTATTCATTTACACATATCTCTAAACCAAGGAGGGGAATGTGGAATGAATAAATGTGCCCTGTCTTCTACAAACTGATGAACTGTAACCTGGTTTTCTTAACTTTGAATACAATGTACACAAATTATGCTACTGCAAATTTTTAAATGGTGGAAAGTTTATATTAAAATGTTTTTATAAAAAATAGTTTGCATTATCTAGCATGATGTATTCCATGTTTATGAATATTTAGTACCAAATAGATGATGTTTAAAATGTTTAATTCATAACCATCTCACTCATTCACACTCATTCATGTCGGCCACTGGGGCTGAACATTACTCATTTCAACCATCCGTCTCCAGATTCCTCTGTCTACCATTGCAATCTTCAACTCCACCAGCTCAAGACCCACATCTTTATTTAAACATTAAGTTGCTGCTAGTCTTCCTATCTTTATTCTTCCATGTGTCGATTGCCACAGGATGGTCTTAGATGCCATTTGTCTTTAGCAATGTCAGGCAAATCTCTGTCGCCTTCTTTTTACTTTATCAGTAACTTTACACTTACGTACCTATTTACAACTCTCACTCCATGAGGAGCACAGCTTTCCAGCAGACAGACTTTCCAGCACACACAACTTTGGGTAATCCTCAATCTCCTTCCCGGTATGGCCACTCCCCTTTACTTCTGCATTTGTGTCCCTTCGGCAGGTGTTTTTTGGCCTTCCTTGCCTTTTTTCTTTGTTGTTTTTGTCATTCTTCACGTTTCAGAGCCATACAACAATACTGATTTTTATGTTGGAGTTAAAAATCCTGATTTCTGTTGTGTTTTTTTATTTTTGTGGAATTCATGATGTTTTTTAGTATCAGGAATGCTGTCCATGACTTGCCCACTCTTGCTGCAACATCTGCCTCTGTACCACCTTGTTTGTCTATCACGCTCCCTAAGTAGGTAAAGGAATACACTTCCTCCAGGGGCTCTCCTGCTATAATTGGGTTGTCATTCTTACTATGTATTGTCCTGATCTTGGTTTTGCCGTCAGTTGCTCTTCAGACCTGTCATTGTTGATGTTGATTCAAAAAATGACATTTTGTTCTGCATCCGCCTTTTGGTGGATGATAGTAGTGTCAGGTAATCAGCAAAGTCCAAGTTCTCCAGCTGATTCCATGATGTCCACTGTATTTCACTTCATCTCCCATCCATGATGGTCCTCATAATCCAGTCAATCTTGAGGATGAACAGGAAAGGCGACAGCAGGCAACCCTGCTGAACCCCCCAGATTAACTTTTCTGGAATGCCATAGTGCCGCATCAAATTCTAGAGTGTCTCTCTGTCCACACTGTCAAATGCTTTCTCATAGTCAACGAAATTGACATACAGTGGTGAGTTCCATTCCAATGACTGTTCTAATACGATGCACAGAGTAGCAATGGGGGTCTGTGCAAAGTCTGTATAGTTCTATGTTTCTCAAATGCTGCTGCCAGTTAATATTTAATGTGGCTTGTAGCATTCTTGTATAACATCCGTCTGGCTGTTTATCAAGTTTTTTCATCATTGTCTGTGATTCACAACCATAGAGTAGTACAGACTCTACTGTTGCAATAAACAGTCGCTGCTTGATTTTGCGTGGGAGTGTAGATTTCTATATTAGGTTTAGTTGGTTGAATGCTCTCCACGCCATTGCCTTCCTGGTTTCAATGTCTTTGTCTGTTGTGCAGACCCAGGAGCCAAGGTATTTGTAGTCTTCAACCTTCTCAAAAAGCAGCTCCTTCCCTGACAACAATGCTGATGTTTCCTAGTTGGTTGAATGCCATATATTTGTTTTTTCCAGGACTGATCTTAAAACCAATCCTTGCACGTGATGATTCCACTCATGTTAGAAGCTCCTGGGCCTGACTGACCACTTCTGAAAGGAGTGCAACATCATCAGCAAATTCTAAATCAGTGATTACCTCGGGTTTAACACATTTACTTTTCCTTCTTGTTATCTGGAGTCCTCTTCTCTTCCATCGATAGATCGCTGCAATTCATTGTCAAGGACTATCACAAAGAGGTATGGTGCTATCGTGTCACCCTGTAGAACTCCTTCCATGATAACAAAAAGCTTGGTTTCTCCATCCGGTGATTGTACTTTGGCAAGCGTGTTCCTCTACATGTTGGACATAGCTGTTACCAGCTGTTTGCTGGTAGACCCTATAGGCCTCTTCAACTTTCTTCCTAGCCGATGTTACCCACGAGTCGTCCAAGTATATACATAACCATCTTTTCTGTTAATAATACATGTAAAGTACATTTACCTTATATTAACACTGCATGACTTCAGACATTTTACTATGCAAAACATCCAACAATAATTATGTTAAACAGTGGATTACTTCTGCTAATTAACATTAACTCATTATAGAAAAGTAAACAATCACTTGAAAGTTATAATCTGCCAGTTTTGTAAGGTTTTTAGTTGTAAAGGTAAAAAGATAAGTTCTTATATAGCACAATATACATCCTTAGGACTGCTTAAATCACTTCACACTTCATTTCCTGGCAGACCTGTTCAACCAAAAAATATCTTGACTTCTTTGGTTAGCATTTAGCCAAGCTGCAATTACTACATGAAGGCTATTCATACACAAAAATATCCACTACTGTCTGTGGCCAGGTACTGATTCATATAGCTGGTGGTATACAAGATGTTTCCCAAGGGGTACGTGAGGGGTTGGCTGAAACTAAGGATTTCCCCATACAGCAGTTGCTACACATATGTGTTTGCACTTTGCAGAGAATTCAATGCAGAGTTCATGTTCTCCCACCCTTCAGAATTCACTATGAAGGGAAAAGATGTTTCCAAGTGGTTTGAGGCTGCAAAACTGTCATAGAGCAATGTGTCTACTAGTACACCTAGCTGATGGTGAACCAGACATTCTTGGCAGTAGTTGTGGCCATGCTTGACAATCATTCAGTGAATCTACAATCTAATCCTAAGTCACTCCACTGCATGATCCACCAACAAGAACTAAGAGCAGTTTTATGCACTGGCACGGGAACAAAATTAATATTGGGGGAGCTGAGAACCAGAGCTTCAGCACTCTGCTCCGCTGTCGGATCAAGATATCGGAAGATTGGGGGGGGTGCTGTTGAAACATTTTCGTGGTGACGTACATTCAGGTTCCTCAGATTTACTAGTGGGGGCAGAACGATATGTCTACTAAAAGAGGACATCTCTGAATTTTTCGTCACATCTATCCTTACAGACGCGATCAAGATCTCAAACATTCATTGAGAAACCATTGGGCAATGACATACTCTTAAGCAGTAAGCATACAATAGACTTGTCAGTGAGGTGTACCGTGACATGACAAAATTCTATTGCAGTGAGTACACGATACACTTGTCAGTGAGGTGGATAGTGACACTGCAACAAGCATGTATACAACAGACAATGAAGTGCTTAAATCTGACCTCTTCCAGCTCTGTCCACTGTCGCTGGACATCCAGCCAGACGGTCATTACAGCTTCAATCATTTGCAGTTGTTTCTGCCACTTAAACACTTCATCCTGGAATGACCCTGCTGCACTGCTACTCTGCATTGCCTGTAGTGAAACCTGGTGGCTCTCAAGTTCATCAAATATCTGTGTCGAGTTTGTGAGCAGTACTAACTTGCCATTTTCCTACAAGAAACAGATTATAATGTAATATAATAATGCAATATACTTAGAGAGACTACTTGAGACTCAATACATCACACACATCCCACAGTGAGACTACTTGAGACAAAATATATCACACACATCCCTCAGTGAGACTACTTGAGACTCAATACATCACACATCCCAGAGTGAGACTACTTGAGACTCAATGCATCACACACATCCCACAGTGAGACTATTTGAGACAAAATATATCACACACATCCCTCAGTGAGACTACTTGAGACAAAATATATCACACACATCCCTCAGTGAGACTACTTGAGACTCAATACATCACACATCCCAGAGTGAGACTACTTGAGACTCAATGCATCACACACATCCCACAGTGAGACTATTTGAGACAAAATATATCACACACATCCCTCAGTGAGACTACTTGAGACAAAATATATCACACACATCCCTCAGTGAGACTACTTGAGACTCAATACATCACACATCCCAGAGTGAGACTACTTGAGACTCAATGCATCACACACATCCCACAGTGAGACTACTTGAGACAAAATATATCACACACATCCCTCAGTGAGACTACTTGAGACTCAATACATCACACACATCCCACAGTGAGACTACTTGAGATTGAATGCATCACACACATCCCACAGTGAGACTACTTGAGACACAATACATCCCACACATTCCACAGTGAGACTACTTGAGACACAATACATCCCTCACATCCCACAGTGAGACTACTTGAGACTCAATACATCACACATCCCAGAGTGAGACTACTTGAGACTCAATGCATCACACACATCCCACAGTGAGACTATTTGAGACACAATACATCACACACATCCCAAAGTAAGACTACTTGATACACAATATATCCCACACATCCCACAGTGAGAGTACTTGAGACTCAATACATCACACACATCCAACAGTGAGACTACTTGAGACACAATACATCACACACATCCCAAAGTGAGACTAATTGAGACACAATACATCACACACATCCCACAGTGAGACTACTTGAGACACAATACATCCTACACATCCCACAGTGAGACTACTGAGACACAATTCATCACACACATCCCACAGTGAGACTACTGAGACACAATATATCACACACATCCCACAGTGAGACTACTGAGACATAATACATTACACATATCCCACAGTGAGACTACTTGAGACACAATACATCACACATATCCCACAGTGAGACTACTTGAGACACAATACATCCCACACATCCCACAGTGAGACTACTTGAGACTCAATGCATCCCACACATCCCACAGTGAGACTACTTGAGACACAATACATCCTACACATCCCACAGTAAGACTACTGAGACACAATACATCACAAATATCCCACAGTGAGACTACCGAGACACAATACATCACACACATCCCACAGTGAGACTACTTGAGACACAACACATCACACACATCCCACAGTGAGACTACTTCAGACTCAATGCATCACACACATCCCACAGTGAGACTACTGAGACACAATATATCACACACATCCCACCGTGAGACTACTTGAGACACAATACATCACAAACATCCCACAGTGAGACTATTGAGACGCAATACATCACACACATCCCACAGTGAGACTACTGAGACACAATACATCACACACATCCCACAGAGAGACTACTTGAGACACAATACATCACACACATCCCACAGTGAGACTACTTGAGACTCAATGCATCACACACACCCCACAGTGAGACTACTTGAGAAACAATACATCCCACACATCCCACAGTGAGACTACTTGAGACTCAATACATCACACACATCCCACAGTGAGACTACTTGAGACACAATACATCACACACATCCCACAGTGAGACTACTTGAGACACAATACATCATATACATCCCACAGTGAGACTACTTGAGACACAATACATCACAAACATCCCACAGTGAGACTACTTGAGACGCAATACATCACACACATCCCACTGTGAGACTACTTGAGACACAATACATCACACACATCCCACAGTGAGACTACTTGAGACACAATACATCACACTGGTGAGACTACTTAAGATAATACATCACACTCATCCTACATACAGCCAAACTACTCATAACACACTATATGCAACAAACGTCAAAGAGTATAGCTTAGAATGTTCCAAGTCTTGGAGAGCATGAGTTTAGGGCAAAGACAGTTGTAACAACTATGATAGATGATGGTGATATTAAAGACAAACCTCTCCGATAACATGAATGAGGGAGGTGGGAAGGGAAGAGATGCTCGTCTTCCTCGTCCGTGTCAGAGAACTCTGGGTAGACACACGACTTGCTGTCCTTACATGGCCCCGACTGGGAAGTGGCCCCCTCTGATGGGAGGTGTTCTCACTCAACTCGCTGTGTGTGTCCTGTCACACAACTGCATCTTATTAAAAATGCCATTACTCTGTGTACTTGTGCTGCTAAATTGTTCTGATTGAAAATTAATATTATGCACATTTAATCTGAAAATACTACTTTCTATTTTGCTTATCCATATCGTTTTCTCAAGTTTTATCGTTTTAAAGCACATTTACTACAGAATGAAGGAAAAACATATTCAAAACATATTGCATTCAGAACATATTGAATATATAATTATTATATATATATATAATATATATGTATATATATAATATGATATATATAGTGAGAATGATGTGAGAATGAGAGAGCAGGTGCAGATCAATGAGATGCAGTTTGGCTTTATGCCAGGGAAAGGGACGACAGATGCCATCTTCATCATGCAACAAATGCAGGAGAAACACCTGGCCAAGAAGAAGAAGGTCTACCTAGCCTTTGTCGACCTGGAAAAGGGGTTTGACATGGTACCAAGGAAGGTGATGAGATGGGCCATGAGAAAATCGGGTGTGGAGGAGTGACTGGTGAAGGCAGTGATGACGTTGTACAATGAGGCGAGCACCGTGGTGAGGACAGGGCATGGAGATAGCAGCAGCTTTGAGGTGAAGGTGGGGGTGCACCAGGGCTCAGTAGTGAGCCCACTGCTGTTTGCCATTGTGATGGACATGGTGACGAAGGAGATGAGAGGAGGACTGCCCTGGGAGCTGCTGTATGCAGATGATCTCGTCCTTATGGCAACGAACAGGAAGAACTAAAAAAGAAGCTGGTGGAGTGGCACACGAGATTGGTGGCCAAAGGAAAGCCGGGAAGTCGAAGGTGATGGTCAGCATAGGTGACAGAGGAGTGATGTCAGAGTCTGGTGCGTGGCCATGTAGAGTCTGCAGCAAGGGTGTAGCCACTCGCTTCAGTGTACATCATGTACGAAGTGGGTCCACAGGAGATGCAGTGGTGTGAAGGGCAGCCTGCAGGCAGTGAGCGCAACGTTTGTGTGCAAGAGGTGTCGGGGAGAGGTACCACCAGCAGAGGCGACTGAAGAGGGCTTGGAGGTGGATGGAGAGACATACAACAGAGTAGACAACTTCTGCTACCTGGGCGACATGCTAAGTGCGAAGGGTGGGGTGGATGCAGCGGTAACAGCAAGAGTGAGGTGTGCCTGGCAGTAGTTCAGGGAGTTAACACCCTTCCTGACTTCCAAAGCGCCCCCCCCCCTGAAGATGAAGGGCCAGGTGTACACAGCTTGTGTCAGAAGTTGCCTGTTGTATGGGTGTGAGATGCGGGCCATGAGGACCGATCATGACACGAGGATGGAAAGGGTTGAGATGAGGATGGTGAGATGGATGTGCGGCACATCACTCAGCGACAGAGAGCCCAGTGCGGAGCTTAGAAGAAGAGTAAGAGTGGAGGCGATTGGGGATGTGATCAGAAGAAGTAGGCTGAGGTGGTACGGGCATGTAGAGCGAAAGGATGATGAGGACTGGGTGAAGGGCTGTACAAAGTTAGTGGTGGAGGGGACAGCTCCTGTCGGCAGACCAAGGAAGACCTGACAGAACTCCGTGTCTGCAGACTTGAATCTGATGGGTATCGACCATCGGGATGCACGGGACCGTGTCAAGTGGAAGAGGGCAATTGGAAGAAAGGCGAACCCAGCAGAGTCTGGAAACACCGCCTCTAAACGACGATGATGATGATATATATTGTGTGTGGGTTATATTATATATATTTATATATATATATATATATACATATATATATATATAATATATATATAAATATATAATATAATTAATATACTATAATATATAGTGTGTGGGTATGGGACACAGTGGCCTAGCAGTTTGAGTGCTGGACTGTTGATCAGAGGGTCCAGGGTTCGAAACCCAATGCTGACCAGTCGATGGTTTGGTATTGGTAATGGCCACCATGTTGAAACCTAATGCTGTCTGCCATTCCAACAAGCACTGGCCAGTGTGGAAGAGTACACCAACAAAACCAGCAAGCAAACTACAAGAAAGCCAAGGCCCCAAGTCAGAAGAAGAGAGGAATGCTTCACTACCTTACAAAGCAGCCATCTACAATACCATTCCAGGATGAAAAACGCCCATGCAGGAGTAAGCTTTCTCATAAACAAGAAATGGAAAGACAATATAATGAGGGTTATCACTATAAACTGAAGATAGTACAAGTATATGCACCGACAACATCATACTCAGAAGAAGACATATACAACTTCTACAATGACGTGGATGAGACCTCAGTAAAATCAAAGTGTTGGGAGACTTTAATGTGAAACTATGAAAACAAACAAACACAATGGAAACTGCAACAGGTAAATTTGGCCTAGAAGTGTGAAACGAAAGAGGCAAAACCTTGGTAGAATGGGTAAAATCAAGAAAGTATAAAATCATGAATACCATATTTCAGAAGAAAGCAGAGGGGCGATCGACATTGAAAAGCCCAAATGGAGAAATGAAGAACGAAATTAACTACGTCCTAACAAACAGGCCAGACATGGTCACAGATGTAACTGTCATCAACCAAGTCAACATCGGAAGTGACCACAGAATGGAAATGGGCAACATCAAACTGGACAAAGATGCTGAAATGAAGAAGGTGATAAACCACAAAGAGTAGATACCACACAAAAAGAAACAAAAAAGACTGAATTCCAACTCGAACTGCAAAATCGATTCATGATACTACAAGAACTAGACGTTATCAACATGATGAGCAAAAACATCACAGAGTGTAGCCAAAGCAATCATCAAGAAAGTCAAGTTGAGAACATCGTCACAAACATGAGCCATGATGAAGAAATTATGAGAAATGGTAGAAAACGGCAACCGTAAAAACAAATAGAGTATACAGAACTATGCAAGACCATCAAAAATAAAGCGAAGGAGTATATCAGGAAGTACAAACAAGAAATCATACAAGAAATTATTATAACATCAAAGAGCATGAAGAAAGCCAGAAGAACAGGCCCTAGACCGAAACAGATTGATTACACTTCTAGACAAGCATGGTAGAAAAATACAAGACCAAAATATGATCATAGAATGAATAAAGGAAATCTACACCGAGCAATACAACAGTGAACAGAGTACTATAATTCACACCGACTCGAAAGAGGTACCAGAGATAACACCATAGGAGGTGGAAGCAGCATTAAGAGATATGAAGAATGTAATGGCATCAGGCAACAACCATGCAAACATTGAAACTTTAAAAGCAGGAGAAAATACTATCTCGAAGACACTAGCTAAGCTGTATACTAAATGCTTATCAGAAAGACGAATACCCACCGCATGGAAGAACACAAAGATGGTGATAATCTTCAAGAAAGGAAATAAGACCTACAGACCGATTACTACTCCATTGACTGTCCTACAGGTCTCTGTACTTACTACTTCATTGACTGCCCTACAGGTGTCTGTACTTACTACTCCATTGACTATCCTACAGGTCTCTGTACTTACTACTTCATTGATTGCCCAACAGGTGTCTGTACTTACTACCTCACTGACTGCCCTACAGGTGTCTGTACTGACAGCTCGACTGACTATCCTACAGGTACCTGTACTTAATTCTGCACTGACTGTCCTATGAAACATCTACAAATATAAAAAAAAAACTAGCGAATAGGCTAGAGAAGCCACTGAATGAAAACCAACCACAAGAGCAACTCAGCAAGCAGGATTCAGAAGCAATTACTCAATGACAGACCACATCCAAGTCATCAACTAACTGAAGGAGAAGTGCCGAGAATATATCCGCTTTGCATTGCATTCGTCAACTACGAGACGGCTTTCGACTTGGTGCAAACTCAAGCAATATTGACCACGCTTCAAGAACAGGGGATAGAAGACGTGTACATCAAACTCCTAAAAGACATCTACACCAACAGCTTGATGACAGTCCATTTACACAAAGAAAGCAACAAGATCAACATCAGAGTGTGTGCGTCCATGCGTGTGTGCTTGCGTGTATGTAATTCAGTTAAATAGTTGACGCACCATGTTCACCTCTTCCAGTTCCTGTTTTGCCATGTTTTGTGCAATTGCCTTGTTTCTTGCATGATCACACAGCTCAAACTTCTTACTGAGCCATACTTCCTCATATGTCTTGAGTGACTGCTCAATAGACAGATCCTTGATGGCTCGTTGTACAATGGCACGTACATCATCAACATGCTCTGTAATGTAACATTATATCATCCATATGTTTTATAATACAACAATAGATCATACATCATCTACAGGTAGCTTCATTGGTTGTCCTACATCCACATGCAACATCCACCGGTCTTGTTGGAATCTGAATAAATACAATACATGATCTATAATAAAACACATCATATGTCATCCATATGATTTATAATACAACAATACATCATACATCATCCACATGCTCTATAAAATAAGAGCATGTCATACATCATCCACTTCTACATTATTAAAGAAGTTTATGTGTATGTGTGTGTGTACGTGCATGCATGCTTGTGCACATGCGTGTGTGTTTTTAGTTTTTAATATAACTGTAACTGTAAATTACTTCTGTGCTATGCATTATTGTCCATGTTTTATTATGGTCCACCATGTTGTCAACTCTCCACCCCACCAATCCTCCTGCCCCCTCTTTTAAATCAACGACAGACTACTGTGCATACAAATTTGCTGATAGTGTAGCCGTGAGTTGATTAAAAATAGAGCAAGACTCACGCTGCAGACCAAGACTCAATAACTCTCCTAGGGTCATCTTCTTCAGTGTCTCATTGTCGATCTGCACAGCCCCTCCTGTCACACGTACCAGCTGCTTCCAGTGTCGAGTCCTCATTGCAGGGTTGCTCAGGTCATCAATCAGGGGCAAGTAGCTCTATACAGTCAACAATACACACTTCAACCAACGGGAGACTACAAAATCTAAGAAAGCTATAGTCGCAATTGTACTACAAACAGTTCTAACAAAATATTGGCAATTTCACTGACTGTCCTACAGGTGTCTGAACTTACAGCACCACTGACTCTCCTACAGGTGTCTGTACTTAGAGCTCCACTGACTGTCCAACATGTGTCTGTATTTACTACTCCACTGACTGTCGTATATGTGTCTGTATTTACTACTCCATTGACTGTCCTACATGTGTATGTATATACTAATCTAATGACTGTCACACAGGTGTCTGTACTTACTACTTTATTGACTATCCCGCAGGTGTCTGTACTTACTACTTCATTGACTGTCCCACAGGTGTCTGTACTTACTACTTCACTGTCCTACAGGTGTCTGTACTTATTACTTCACTGACTGTTGTCCTACAGGTGTCTCTACAGTTCCACTGGTTGTCCTACAGGTGTGTGTACTTACAGCTCGACCAACTGTCGTACAGGTGTCTGTACTTGAGCTCCACTGACTGTCGTACAGGTGTCTGTACTTAGAGCTCCACTGACTGTCCTACATGTGTCTGTATTTACTACTCCATTGACTGTCCTACATGTGTCTGTATATACTACTCCAATGACTGTCCTACAGGTGTCTGTACTTACTACTTCATTGACTGTCCCACAGGTGTCTGTACTTACTATTTCATTGATTCTCCTACAGGTGTCTGTACTTACTACTTCACTGACTGTCCTACAGGTGTCTGTACTTATTACTTCACTGACTGTTGTCCTACAGGTGTCTCTACAGTTCCACTGATTGTCCTACAGGTGTTTGTACTTACAGCTCGACTGACTGTCATACAGGTATATGTACTTATTACTTCACTGACTGTCCTACAAGTGTATGTACTTACAGCTGCACTGACTGATATACAGGTGTCTGTACTTACTACTTCACCAACTGTTCTATGTGTTTGCACTTACTACTCCATTGACTGTCCTACAGGTCTCTGTACTTACTACTTCATTGCCTGTGCTACATGTGTCTGTATTTACTACGTCATTGACTCTCCTACAGGTGCCTGTACTTACTACTTCACTGCCTGTCCTAGGTGTTTGTACTTACTACTCCATTGACTGTCCAACAGGTCTCTGTACTTACTACTTCATTGACTGCCCTACATGTGTCTGTACTTACTACCTCACTGACTGCCCTACTGGTGTCTGTACTGACAGCTCGACTGACTATCCTACAGGTATCTGCACTTAATTCTCCACTGACTGTCCTACAAGTATCTCTACTTACAGTTCCACTGACTGTCCTACAGGTGTTTGTACTTACTACTTCACTGACTGTCCTACACGTGTGTGTATTTACTATTCCAATGACTGTCCTAACGGTGTCTGTACCTACAGCTTAACTCAACCACATACACATAGTACCACCACTTTGCACACACATGCATGCATGCAAACTCCCACATGTATGCATGCACACGCATGCATACGCATGAGCACACACACATATACACACAAACACAACAGGAGTGCACTTATGATGTAGATGTAGCTTATTAATGCTGCAACATTAGTCAGCCAACCTGTATATCTGTGACTGCTGCATGTATTCCCATATACACGTCCCAGGTGAAGACATCATCTGACAGACTCTGCAGTTGCTCCAGTTGCTGCTTTGTGGCATCCCGCAGCAATTCTGTGTTTACCGTCTGCCATCGGTGACGCTTCCATTCATTGTGCTTAATGTCAATGAGCCTGCAACAGTGATATCACATATGATATTAATTATTTTGTAGCATGACTCTATGTCCACCCCCTTTGCGACAGATGCCTTGCCATGGTGGGGTGGTTTGTGTGTCTCGATGATCCGGAGAGGTACACCGGTGGGAGTCTCAGCTCCATGCCGGAGAGGTCGAAAGATAGAGTCCAGACAAAAGTCTGTCTCCCAGCCCTCCAAGTTTGGGGGTTGAGCATGTGGGCAATGACCTCTCTACAATCTTATGGAAACGGAAACAAGAAACTATTTCTGGGAGTCCTGCGGCAGTGGAGCAGGTGACTGCAAGTATGACCAGTGACAATGAAAGCTTTCTGGAAGCTGTCACCACAAGACCATCAGCTGTTTGATTCTGAAGAAAGGGCTACGGAATTCTCTTATGGAATGGAAACCTGTTAGTGAAAAACTCTTCTATGATAGATTTATAGGGAAGCAAGTGAACATGAACATCTTACAGTATTATGCTCCAACAAATGTTCCAAAAGATGAGGAAAAGGAAGAATTCTATTCAAGCCTACATACATATGTTGAGAAAATATGACGTCATAACCTGCTGATCATCATGGGAGATCTGAATGCAAAAGTAGGATCAGAAAATGCCAGACATGAAAGAAGTGTGGGTCAACGTGGATGTGGGACTGTAAATGACAATGGTGAATGACTGATTGACTTCTGTGGCCTGAACAACCTTGTTGTAGCAGGCACCTTATTTCCAGGCAAGGAAATACACAAACTGATTTGGATTTCACCTAACCAAAGAGACAAGAACCAAACTGACCACCTTCTCATAAGTGGCAAATGGAGCCGATCTTTACAAGATGTACACATCAGAAGAGGAGCAGATGTTGGCAGCGATCACCACAATGTTGTGGCACACAGCAAACTGAAGCTCAAAAGAACTGCCACAGCGATCTGGATGTTGAAACGTTTCGATGTTTCAAGACTGAAAGACACAGAAGTCAAGAAACAGTTTATCCTGCTGGTGCGCAACTGCTTTGCTGCACCAGAGGACATAGATGATGAAATAAACACAGAGGAAGGAAACAACAACAAAATGGAGCAGAACTGGAAAGATGATGTACAGACATACATTGAATCCAGTCGTGTGGTACTAGGACAGAAACAGAAGAAGCACAAGGAGTGGCTCAGTGAAGACACATGGAAAGCAATCAAGGAGAGAAAGCATGCAAAAGCTCAGTGGATGAAAGCCAAGTCCCAGAGATTGAAAGAAAGGTATGGCACCCTCTATGGTGAAGCAAACAAGCTGGTCAAGAGGTCTGCAAGAAGAGACAAGAGACTCTACATGGACAACCAGGCAGCAGAGGCGTAATATACTGCAGAACCAAGAACAAGGCCCATATTCAGGATCACCAAGCAGATTTGCAGAGGCCCATACAGTAACAACACACTTTTAAGAGATAAGCAAGGAAATCTGATGACGCAGACAAAGAACAAGAAAAAAAATGGGCAGAACATTTTGAAGAAGTGCTAAACAGAGATGATCCACCAGATCTGCCACACATCCAAGAAGCCCCCGAAGAACTGGATATCAACATTAAGCAACCCATCTAAGAAGATTCAAGAATGGAAAGGCCAGGTCTTAACCAGCTAAATACAAAATTATTCAAAGCAGATGCAGAACTAGCAGCCAGACATCTGTTACCATTATTTGTTACGATATAGAAGGAGAAGAACATTTCCAAGGACTGGTGCAAAGGTACAATCAATAAAATCCCCAAGAAAGGTGACCTGACCAACTGTAACAACTGGTGAGGCATTACCTTGCTGTCAGTCCCCAGCAAGATTTTCTGTAAGATTATTATCAAGCGAATGTCAGTGGCAGTAAACAAGGTGCTAAGAAAGGAGCAATTTAAGCAGGATTCTGAAAAAGATGAGGATGTACAGACCACATTTTCACTCTCAGAAATGCCATCGAGCAGTGCACAGAATGACAGAGAGAACTGTGTATAAACTTTGTAGACTTTGAAATAGCTTTTGATAGCATTCACAGGGACAGCCTATGGAGGATACTACATGCATATGGAATTCCAATTCATCAAGCTTTTGTACGAGAATTATACATGCACCATAGGACAGTCAGATATTGCATTCAAGGTAAAGTCAGGGGTCAGGCAAGGATGTGTGATGTCAGCAGTCCTATTCAACCTGTTCATAGATTGGATTATGAAGAAAACAACAGAAGACCAACAATACAATGGACAATGTTCTCATTTCTCAATGATGTCAATTTCGCTGATGATGTAGCACTCAGAAAGCTGGTGTATGACAGAACTTGACCTCAAACACTTTTCTACATTCCTCACAAAGTGCCTTCGAAATATAATGACAATATTCTGGCCACAAAAAATCTCCAACAAGCACCTGCTCAGAATTACCAGACAAAACAAAGGAAAACATACTCGCCACAAGAGGATGGAAATAGATCGGCCATATATTGAGAAAGAAAGATGACAGCATCTCCAAAATAGCACTTAGATGGACATGGACGACCAAAACAAACCTGGAGGAAGACTGTAGAAAAAGAACTCAAAGAACTACATCTAAGCTGCAGCCAAGCCGCAAGGATAGATGCCACCCTATGTGCCAGTGGGCATAAAAAGGAGTAAGTAGTAAGTATGACTGTGTGCAACATGTTGCTAAGTATATTATTATTACATAACTTCTACATTTCACATACATATGACTTCATACATATAACTGTTGAAAGTTAGATGGCCATTCCGAATCTAAATGATCACATCACAATAATGTCACAGAAAATATATGCTATTGATGTTGCACAGCTAGCGTAATTATATCAATATTGTTAGGTGTTAAACTCCTAACAGGCATACTCTTTCTACTTCAGATTTTGTAAGGCACATTCATTTTATTTTTGGTCAGTGGTTGGTGCACTCAGTCCAATCCAACGAACATAATTAATGTAGATTTGTCCTTTGTTCCAGTTGCAATCTTAACAAATTATTTTATGAATATCCTGAACTTTGAGTTGTAGAATAGTTGACCTAGTAAGTAATATCAAGTATTTTCTTATGATGTCTAAGGTGGCTAACACATGCTTGTTTTGAAGTAATACAAGTTTAAACAAAATGTTTGAAGATTGATTAAGAATTTTTTCCTCAGATTTTGCCTAGAACATTAAACAATATTCTACACTAAAAAGAATTGAATGTTTAAGTTGTTTAATGATATGTTAATACTTTACACTTAATGTTTAATTTTGAGAAACACGCTAAACAAATCTGTTTGTTTGTGAGTATAAATACGTTATTGATATTCCTACAGTGAACAAATGCATATTAAGTTTGCTAGTTTCATAAGAAATTGCTACAATGTTGAAAGACAGCCAAAACTAGAAAGACACACATGGCAGCTTGTTGTGGATTAATGTATAGCCTGATTCCTGGAATTAAATTATTAATTAAGGTTTATAGGTCACATTCTCTCATACAACATCACATCAGCTGTGTCACATCAGCTGAGCCACATCAGCTGTTTCACATCAGCTGTGTCACATCAGCTGGGTAACACCAGCTGGGTAACATCAGCTGTGTCACATCAGCTGGGTAACATCAGCTGTACCACATCAGCTGTGTCACATCAGCTGGATAACATCAGCTGTATCACATCAGCTGGGTAACATCAGCTGGGTAACATCAGCTGTGTTGCATCAGCTCTGTCACATCAGCTGTGTCACATCAGCTGTGTCACATCAGCTATATCACATCAGGTGTGTCACATCAGATGTGTCACATCAGCTGTGTCACATTAGCTGAGCAACATCATCTGTGTCACATCAGCTGGGTAACATCAGATGAGCCATATCAGCTGTGTCACATCAGCTGTGTCACATCAGCTGAGTCAAGGTGAATCAAGAAAATAATATATATTGATACCTATGACATAACATTACCATGTAAGCCAAATGTGAATATATTTTGTACAGCATTTGATAACGTAACTTTTCAAGAAACTTTTTTGTAGTCTTTCTGAATATTCTGGCTGACACACTCAGACTTTGAGCATGTCATGTGAGCATGGTCATGTTACACAAACCAGAGAAGGACAGGTGGGAGCTCCTGGCTAAAGTGTCACTTCACGGCTGGTTGAATATTATAATATTGAATATTATAATATTTAATGGATATGTACTTCTTTTTTGATTTCACCCCTAAACCAGTTGACCTCATAGTTTAGTAGTCAAAATATTTGGAAAAATACATAAGGTTTCTTGTGGGAAATTACAGTATTATTCAAAAACTTCCAATATAAAGCCACATGAAAAATACCCCTAACACATGGTAGATTCACTAGAGAATTATGTGACATATTATTATATAAGTATCGAGAAGGTGATGCATACCTGTGAAACAAAACAGTAGTCATGGCAGACAAAAACCATAATTTATCAGTAAAAACCATAATCTTTACAAGTAAATGCCCACGGGATCTGTAAGTAAGTTCGCACCTGCACATAACACGAAAATGTGTTGGTGAGTGCTCGTTCCGGGGCACTGCACGAATTGTACAGGAATTCTACCAGGGCCGGAAATGAGCGCAAACCATAAGGGAGTTTGATGAGTGTGTCGGTCGCCGAATTTACCGACAAAAATATAACAAACGATAAATTCGTTAAAAAATGTATCTCAAAACACAAGCGTAAAACCGTATGGTTTTCCTACTACGCCCGTAGTTTTCATTTTATTAATAAAACCATAGTGACTACGGCTAAACCATAGTACTTGACAGGTATGGTGATGCCACTTCCACACTCTATCAAATCTAAAAGACGCTTTTAGTGTAGGCCACTATGTCATAAACAATGCGTTCATGCAGAATATTGATTAAAAGCAAACTTTCACTTGATTTTGCATCTTTGGATAAAAGTCCAAAAAAATTAAGGGGTCAATTTTTCTAAGCAGCATAAGTTTACCAATTCAAGGTTGCCACATATCATGCAAATTCTGGTAAATTTCCATTATAAAGCCATTTTTAAATACTTTCCCAATGTTTATAATGGTGTCTGGAGAGATTAGCAATGATAAATCCCATATATGGTAATAGATGTTTGTCTTAGATACAAGTGTGTGACTGTTTTACTTTTTTACTTCAGTTTTTTAGATACATGTGAGCACTAGTGGAGGTCCGCCCTCTTGAATTTCAAAATGGCTGTCACAAAAAGGAGAATTACCTACAGGCGACTCTACCGTTATGTTCTATCTTTATTGGTGTTTTACTAATAATACTTTACTCTAATTATTTTATTATTGTTAAGTAGTTTAAAAAACAAACATTGATGACTGTTTTATAACTTTCAATATGTCATACAGGTTGGATATATTGTCATGGTAGCAACATTAATGTATTTGGGAACCAACTAAACTCGATTTAAAGATATACAAACATCTGTAATCTTAACTACTAGTGTATACTGCACAACACTACATTTGTTAATAATAATAATCTTTATTGATACATAATGTTCAGTATAGCACAGATGTAGCAGTAATATGAAACATGTATACATTACATAACAATTGGAACAAAGCAACACATTGCTTGTGTTCCTTATTTATGTCATATTTGAAATGTAAACTATAATTCGTGTCAAAAAGCAACATAATACATAAACATCTTCATAATAAACTAACTAATTATTTAATAGTGCATTATACAAGTACCGTAACACAGAACACTGGGTACATCTTAACATGACAAAATTACATTAAAGCAGAATTTAGCATGTTTGCTAGAATTAGACTCTTGGTCCTTTGTTTGAACATATGAAGAGATGTACAATATTGTAAATAGTTATTTGTAATAAATGTATTCCAGATTTTAGGACCAACATAAGCCAAAGACAATGGTCTGCAATTATTCTTGCAGTATGGTATTTTATATGTTACCTCCTGCCTTGTATTATATTTATGTGTGGATATTTGCAGCACAAATACATCATGAAATATATATGGCAACATACCCCTATTATGCTTGTACATGAGAATACAGCATAAGTATTTATTTACTTCATAAATATTCATTATATGATAAGATGTAAATAAAGGCTGCGTATGATCAATAAATGCCACATTAATTATTGCACACAAAACTCTTTTTTGGAGTAAATGAATTTTAGTAAGGTATATATTCGGAGCCCTTTCCCAGATGACATTACAAGTGATATATGGGTATATAAACATGTAATACAGATTTAACAATGATTTATTATATAATTTGTTTATTACCTTTTTTATAATACCAATATTCTTAGAAATTTTATTTGATATATATTTAATGTGTGTGCTCCAGTTCAATTTATTATTTATAAACAGACCCAAAACCTTTATCTCATGTACAGTGTTAATTTGTATGCCGTCTATGCAAATGTTATTACTTCTCTTATACTGATCATATTACTAAAGGTCACTGTGTGAATTTTCTGTATATTCAAAGAAAGTTGATTAATTTTAAGCCATAAAGATAGTTTTTTATTTCAGAGTTCAGAGCATTTTCCATTTTCATCTATATTGTTGCCTTGTATAAAGATGCTCGTATCATCAGCAAACATACTGGTAAATGTTGTGTCAGATAAAGTAATTAAATCATTTAGGTAGATAAGAAAGAGTAAAGGTCCCAGAATTGAACCCTGCGGTATATCACATGTTATGTTTATAAGGGAAGATTTTGTTCCATAAAATTTTACTCATTGTTGTCTGTTACTTAAAAAGTTACGAATCCATTGGAGTATATTACCTCCGATTCCATAATGTGTTAATTTTCTCAATAATATATTATGATTAACAATATAAAAGGCTTTGGCTAAATCCAGAAATAACCCAATTACGTGCTCTTTGGTATCAATTGCCTTACTAATTTGGTCAATTAGCAGTGAAATAGCCATATCAGTGGAATATCCTTTCCTAAATCCAAATTGGGAATTAGACAAGATGTTGTTTCATTATGTAATTCATTAATCTATTATACATTAATCTTTCAAACACTTTTGGAAATAAAGGCAAGACAGAAATAGGCCTTAATTATAAATTAATTATGTATCATCCTTTTAAAAGAAGGGAACTACATCAGCTATTTTTAGTTGATCAGGAACATATCCTTGATCAAATGATCAGTTTACAATGTAACTTAAAGGATCAAGTAGGTTGGAGAAGGCCTGCTTTCCAATAATAGGTTTTATGACATCCCATCCAGGACTAGTTTTAAAAATTCTTAATAATTCCTTTTATATCATATGGTGTGGCTGGCGCCAGATACATTGAATTTTTATAGACTTCTTGGAGGTAATCATCAGGTCTCTCTGATATGACTGGAATCTTATCAGCCAGTTCTGGACCTATACTTGTAAAATATTCATTAAATTGATCAGCTATGCATTTTTTATTTTTTGCAAATTACACTTGTGCTGTTAAAGCTCCCGTCAATAGTATTCTCTTTCTGCTACAGTAATAAGACAATTTAATTACTTTCTATATCTTTTATAATTAGTTTCATTGAAGAGTCGGTTTTTTTAAGTAGGACATATACAATTTGTGTTTAGTTCTAATGGAGTGTCTGAGTCCCATAGTAATCCACGGTTTACGTTTTCTTGTCCTAATATTTGTCTTAGCTAACGGAAATTAATTAAATGCAACTAATATCTCATTAATGAATATAGAATAACTTTCTTGAGGATCTCTGCATGCATAAACTTCATCCCAGCATATTTGATCTATACTCTCTTTGAATGTAGCAGTAGTCTGCGCATTATATATTCTAGTCGCTGTTGTCGTTTCTACCTTTGTGCTATTAGCCTGTTTAGTGAACAAAAATACTGGTAAGTGATCAGAAATATCTGTATATATTATTCCATGCAATTGATAATTTGCACCAATTAAATCACTGCTGTATATTATCGATGTTATCGATGACAGTGGCAGTTGTTTCTGTTATTCTAGTAGGCTTGCTGATACGGGTTATAAATGCTTGTTGGAACATTGCATCTATGTAATCTTGGGTGTCCGTGTGACTACCATAATTAAGTATATTAATGTTAAAGTCACCCATTATGTAACACTGTTTATTATCAACCTTGACAGTTTATATAATATTGATAACATGTTCTGAGAAAGCAGTAATGTTTGTATTAGGTGGTCGATAGACAACACCTACAGTTGTTTTGTTATTGCATTTCTTAGAGTCTTGACTTCAATAAAAATGCATTCCAAATATTCAGTTATGATACTCATTTCTGGTAATTCAGTACACTCAAAGGATTTATGAACATATAAGGATACACCACCTCCCTTCTTGGAAGGCCTAGTCAAATGTATACTTTTGTACTCTGGCAATTCATATAGATCAAGATTGTCATTATGTAACCAAATTTCACTTAGACCGATGACCGAGAACCTGTTATCGATCAGTGACAATAAATCACCCAATTTTTGTGTTCTTTGGCAAGCTTCGGATATTTAAATGCATAAGAGAGAACTCGTCATCAGAGATATTATTTCTTTTTATAACTTCATTAATGTCATCCTCAAGATAATATTTAGTAGTTATAAAGTTGTCTGTTTTAAGTAAATTACAATCGGGATCTATATTCCACATTGCAGCATTACCAGTTTCATAATCATGTCACTTAAGGTAGTATTAGGTAATTGGCTCATAGGACTGAAATGCAGTATATACATACACATTCATGTGGTACAAAATAATGGTTCAATAATTGCATGTAGCACCTCGCTTTTAGAAACCCATGTTGAGATGGGTTTATCAAGTTATGTTTAACAAGAAAATCCACCATGTGATTTTTAATTAGTCTTTCTAATAATTTACAAATCACCGATGTTAAACTAACTGGTCTATAATTATTTGACTTGTTTCTCGAACCTTTTTTAAATAACGGTATAATGTTTGCTTCTTTCCATTCTAAAGGAACCATTCCCTCTTCTAATAACAAGTTGAAAACTGTTGCAAGCGGTATGCTAATTTGTTCTACAATTTCCACTAGTAGTTTGGGTGGAATACCATCCACTCCAGGTGATTTATTTTGCTTCATAGCCCTCATTTTCTTAGCTACCATTTCTGGGGTTACAATTAACTGTCTTAAATAGTCTGATTCTGCCCCCTTGAACTTAGCCTCTGGTACTGGCAGTGAACTAGTGTCTTCTCTGGTAAACACTGAACTAAAATACTCATTTAGGTCTTCCGCCATTAAGAATCCTTCTGATATTATATTTCCAGCACTATCTTCTAGAGGACCGACCTTATCCTGAACTTTCTGTTTGCTTTGAACATACGCATAAAAACTCTTGCTGTCATGTTTTATATTACAAGCTAATTTATTTTCATAGCTTCTCTTTGAATTTCTAATTTCAGCTGTAGCTTGGTTTAGTGCTTCTTTATAAATGTTGTAGTCTTCGTCATTTCCAGTACGTCTATATGACTTCCACATCATTTGTTTATACTTAATTTTTCTAATGGCTTCTTTCGATAAGTATTTCTTTCTGGTCCGTTTCCCTTGTTTTTTGAAGGGAACAAATTTATCTACGATGCACTCTATTTCATTCTTTAAGATATTCCAGCATTCTGTTGCTGTCTTATTCTTCAGTGTATTATTCCAGTCTATCTTTGCTAAATATTTCCTCATTTCCTTATATCTTCCTTTGTGGAAATTTCTCCTGAACTGCTTTTTATTATTTCTTTCTGATTTTACTTTGATGGTAAAATGTATCTGGTTGTGATCACTACTTCCCAGAGGCTCACATAATTTAACATTGTCAACTAATTCATTCTGTGAGGACAAAACTAAGTCTAACACATTCTCTCCCCTGGTTGGTTCTAGCACATGTTGAGAAAGGAAACTATCTTGTACTAAAACTAAAAACTTGTGGTCCTCACTACCCATACTCTGTAGAGATTTCCATTTTATATGCCCATGGTTAAAATCCCCCATAATAACACAGTCCCGTTTACTCACTTCCCTTTTAGCGTTTTGTATTTTTTCATTCTCTTCTATGCTTATGTTTGGACTTCGATAAACTAATCCAACCGTTAATGTTGAGTTTCCTGTAACTATGTTACACCAAACAGCTTCTTCGCAATCTGCTTCTCTGTCTAATTTTATTTCATAAGCCTGTATAGATTCTTTAATATATAAAATAACTCCACCTCCCCTTCTTCCTATTCTATCTTTCCTAAACATTACATATCCTGCCAGTCCCAATTCGGTATCTGATATATCGGTGGTTGCCCATGATTCGGTTATACCTATTATGTGAGGGTCAATATCTTCTACCATAATGTTTAGTTCATTTCTTTTGTTTACTATACTCCTTGCATAAGGAGTTAAGGAAAGGATAGTATAGTGTATGGGGCATGTTGATTCATTAGACTTTTGTATGTAAAAGATGGACGATCACCGATACTGAACATAGTAATACAGTGAATGATATATATTATAAACATGTAAGGAATTATTTTAAATAATATTATGATGACAATTTAGCGCAATTTGCATGGTGGGCAGCCATCTTGAATTTGAAAAATTTATCCTGCTTAGAAAAACTGCCACCATAATTTTTTTAAACCTTTGTAACATAAATATTCATAATCAAGTGAAAGCTAGCTTTTAACAAACATTCTGCATGAAAATACACAAGGGCCTACATTATTTCAGGCACACAAGGAAGCGGGTGGCCGGACTATTTCAAGCACTCAAGTTCTAAAGGACTAATCAGTTCAAAGACGTTGAACAGTACTGGAAAAAGTAAGCTAACATGAACGAGGACCTACAAGAAGAGCTACATGCTAACCTGACTGTCTCCCACAGCGCCTTTAAGTTGGTGAGATCACTGCGGCACCTGTAACAAACAAACAAACCGCATTCGGTGTGATCAATATAGAAACACTGCTGCAGTTCATGTTTTCATTAATCACAAACACCACCATACATTTAATTTCTTGTCAGTGTTTCCTTCCAGTGGATTGCTTCAATTCACCAAGTAATGACACAATTGTGTGTGTGTGTGTGTGTGTGTGTGTGTGTGTGTGTGTGTGTGTGTGTGTGTGTGTGTGTGTGTGTGTGTGTGTGTGTGTGCGTGTATGCGTGCGTGCGTGCGTGCGTGTGTGTGTGCGAATGTGCACATGTGCTAGCATGTGGGTGTGCATGTATGTGTGCATACA
This sequence comes from Paraescarpia echinospica, assembly GCA_020002185.1. NCBI lineage: Eukaryota > Metazoa > Annelida > Polychaeta > Sabellida > Siboglinidae > Paraescarpia > Paraescarpia echinospica. Next base: position 34,465,913 of record CM034540.1, on the reverse strand, counting down.
TGCATGTGTTTGCATACAGAGATGCCAATATTTGGGAAAGTGAGAGGATCCACACGGAAGATGAGTATGTATCCTTACATATATACATGATGGAAGAAGAAAATCAAAATGTCACGCACTCATATTGAGGCCCACCTCGTTCCGAACTATATACAGTGAGAAAGAGGATGGCAAAAAAATATAAAATTACCAATACAAACAAAACAATTTCAACAACTAATTAGATACAAAACACAGCTGTGACACAATATTTTATCCTTTTTTAAGTTTACTAATGGAAATTCATCACAATTACCTCCATCACAAACTATGAAGAAAAAGACAAAGTGTAAGTTCTAGCCTAGTTATTTCTGTGAATATTATGTGAGTTATATTTGTAGTATAATATGAAATAGCAAAATCTGCTACATTGACATTTCTTAAACTTAACATGTATGCAATGGCTGCAGTAGGCTTAACAGTAAAATGTTAATGCAGCCAACAATAATAATTATCCAATTGGATATCTATTGCTTTTTATGTGCTCTAAATGTTGCTGATTTGTGGCAGAAAAGGAGTTGTTAATGGCATTTTGGGAGTAGTGAGATGAACCATAAAATTGGGAACATCCTATTGCAATAGGAATGTGGACATCTCTGTAACTAATTCGGTATGGTGAAGCAAACTGATACATCATGATGCAGTATAATTTGTCTAAATGTCCATCTGAATATTTTCCAGTTTAAATCATGATCACTTGAAATAAAATATTCAATGGGCTGTGTCAAAACAATGCTTATACATAAAGAAAAGGCTGTGACATAGAGGCAGTGCATACTGTTTCAGGAGGTCAAAGTTGACAATGTTAGCCTCAAGGAGTTCCTGCAGTTCCTTCAGGTCATGGGCCTCTGTCTCAAGCACTTCAAGTCTGCGAAGGATGTTGTCTATGTTATGCCAGGCATCTTTTATGGCACAATCACGACTGTACACATCTGAACTGTCCAACTCCTCATGCAGTGCTAATACACGGTCAGCGAAGGCAGCCAAGTCCTACAACACAAGTAACTCTTTATGCAGTGTCAATTCATGATCAGCGAAGGCAGCCATGTCCTACAACACAAGAAACTCCTCATGCAGTGCTAATACATGGTCAGCGAAGGCAGCCAAGTCCTACAACACAAGTAACTCTTTATGCAGTGTCAATTCATGATCAGCGAAGGCAGCCATGTCCTACAACACAAGAAACTCCTCATGCAGTGCTAATACATGGTCAGCGAAGGCAGCCAAGTCCTACAACACAAGTAACTCTTTATGCAGTGTCAATTCATGATCAGCGAAGGCAGCCATGTCCTACAACACAAGAAACTCCTCATGCAGTGCTAATACATGGTCAGCGAAGGCAGCCAAGTCCTACAACACAAGTAACTCTTTATGCAGTGTCAATTCATGATCAGCGAAGGCAGCCATGTCCTACAACACAAGAAACTCCTCATGCAGTGCTAATACATGGTCAGCGAAGGCAGCCAAGTCCTACAACACAAGAAACTCCTCATGCAGTGCTAATACATGGTCAGCGAAGGCAGCCAAGTCCTACAACACACGTAACTCTTTATGCAGTGTCAATTCATGATCAGCGAAGGCAGCCACTTTCTACAACACAAGTAACTCCTCATGCAGTGCAATACATGGTCAGCGAAGGCAGCCAAGTCCTACAACACAAGTAACTCTTTATGCAGCGTCAATACATGGTCAGCGAAGGCAGCCAAGTCCTACAACACAAGTAACTCTTTACGCAGTGTCAATACATGGTCAGCGAAGGCAGCCAAGTCCTACAACACAAGTAACTCCTCATGCAGTGTCAATACATGGTCAGCGAAGGCAGCCAAGTCCTACAACACAAGTAACTCCTCATACAGTGTCAATACTTGGTCAGAGAAGGCAGCCTAGTTTTACAACACAAGTAACTCCTCATACAGTGTCAATACATGGTCAGCAAGTCCGGCAACACAAGCAACACTGTTATAATGCATTATATATGACTACATGGCATCAGTGAAGAGCATCGAGCTTAGGAATAAATTAAAGGTTAGACTGAGCTGAATTTTGATGCTTGCTTGTTGCTAATCACAAGTTGATATCATCTACTTACACATTACTTTTTAATTAGAATGCAATCAATAAAGGTAAACTGACTTGAGTGCCAAAGTCATAAGAGAAACTATTAAAATATAGGTGTATGGACATGAGTATTGTAACCAATTGTAAGTAATGTCAATATTATCAGTAATTACAAATATTATATAATTTTTGAATCCATTATGCCAAAAAATATTGTAATTTAAGCTAATATAATTTATTATTCAATACAAGGAAAATAAAGAAGATGAAAGAAAACAAATCACCTGGAGTTGACGGGATACCACCGAAACTGCTTAAGGAAATTGTAAAGCAAATTAGTACACCACTTGCTATATTCTTTATCTTGTCACTTAAGAGGGAATCGTTCCATTATAATGGAAAGAAGCAAACATTATGTCATTATTTAAAAAAGCATCGAGGAGCATGACAGAGAATTACAGACCAATTAGTTTAACATTAGTTTTATGCAAATTACTACAAATGTTTATAAGAGATCACATGGTGGAATTCCTTGTTAAACACAACTTAATAAATTAATCTCAACATGGGTTCTTAAAGGTTTGGTTTTGTCTAACCAATCTGTTATGTTTTTTGGAAGAAATTACAAAGTGGGTAGATGATGGGTCATCAGTGAATGTTGTCTGCTTAGATTTTCAGAAAGCATTTAATAGAGTGCAACATCAAAGATTATTGCTTAAACTTAAAGCGCATGGTATAGGGGATGGTGTGATCAGCTGGATAGAAACATGGTTGACAGACAGAAGACAGACAGTAATAATAGAGGGGGAGATTTCAATCTGGAAACCAGTTTTTAAGTGGAGTATCATAGGGGTCAGTGTTGGGACCTATATTATTCTTGATATATATAAATGATTTGAATGATGATATAGCAAAGCAAAGTACTGAAATTCGCAGATCATACAAAAGTTAAAATAGAAGCAGATAAACACACTTTACAAGATGGACTGAAAAATGGCAAATGTTATTCAATTTTGGGAAATGTAAATGATTCACATAGGACATGGAAATGTGGACAGAGAATACATAACAAGGGATACCATATTAGGTAAAACAGTAAAGGAAAAGGATTTAGAAGTGACAGTTTGTGCTGACATGAAAGTTTCAGAGCAATGTGGAATTGCTGCTTCAAAGGGTAACCAAATATTTGGGCTAATTAGAAGAAATATCACATATAAGGACAAACCGCTGATTGTACCACTGGGCAAAGCAATAGTTAGACCTCATTTGGAATATTGCATACAAGCATGGAGGCCATATCATATCATAAGGACATTGATAAGCTAGGAAGAGTACAATGAAGAGCAACTAAGCTGATTCCTGAACTGAAAGATCTTGGTTATGAAAGACGCCTATTAGAAAGCGGGTTGACAACATAAGAGACAAAGAGACTAAGAGGAGACCAAATATAAGTTTTTTAAATATTTAATGGTTATGAAGATATTGATAGAAATATTTTTTTCAAACTTAAAGTAGGCAGTAGAATCACAGGGCACGTACAATGCGGCTGTCGAGTTTCACAACACATGAAGTCCGTTTACTATTACTATAATTTTATTAGTCTTTGCGGTACATTTTACGATGCTGTACGTGTCAGTCTGCCTAGTAATAGCATAACCAAATGCATCGCTACATCACATAAATGAAATAGAAGTTAAACGCTATCATAACTTTCCTTAGGTGAAGAACAATGACTAATACTAATAACAGTGTTCACTCAAGTTCACCACTGGCGCAGTTCATTTCGAACATATCAGCCTATCAGTTCATCGCCCACACACTGTCGCCAGCATAGAACATGTACATTGTACTCGACGCATGACTGTCACATTCTTAGCCTTGTTTCTGCAACATTGTGTCTCTGAGGTTTGGCTGAACTAGGTTCAACTGGTTCCTGGGTCTATGTCCCATCAGTAGCTCTGCTGGCACCTGACCCATTGTTGCCTGAGGTGTAACCTGGTTGTGTAGCAGAAAACGGTATAGCCGCATCTCCATGTCTTTGCCTTCCATTTATGCAGTCTGAACAGCGCGTTCCACCACACCATTGCTGGCTGGTCTGAATGGAGCAGATGCAATGTGCTGAATGCCATCAAGTTTGCAGAATGCCTCAAAAACTCGCTGCTTTTGAAACATGTCCCATTATCGCTCACCAACACACTAGGCAAACCATGTGTGGCGAATGTCTGCTTCATGATCGTCGCACTGGATGTGGCCACATGCACAATATGGACATCAATGAATTTGCTGTGCGCATCTACAATGACAAGGACCATTTTACCGTCCATAGGTCCAGCATAGTCCACATGTACTCTGTGCCACAGCTGTCCTGGCCACTCCCATGGGTGCAGCTGGGCCGGATGAGATGCATTCCTCTGTTCCTGGCACACCCCACATGCATGAACTGTGGCCAAGATCTCGACATCAATGCCTTGCCACCACACGAAGCTATATGCGACCGCTTTCGTGTGAACGATTCTTGAATGGCACTCATGCATCTTGAAGAGTATAGCGTCTCTCCCTGGAGTAGGGACTTTCACTCACAATCCCCACATTAGGCACCGTTCTTGCACCGACAACTCCTTCTTCCGCCGGAAGTACACAGCATACTCGTCACCGGGTGAATCTGGCCATCCTTGCTGGATGAATCTCATGGCTGCCGCCAGGAGTGGATCTGTGTGTGTCCATGATGCCACTTGAATTGCACTCACAGGCGATTTCTCCAGAGTGGTCAATGATAACACCACCTCAGCCGGCACAGGTACTTCTGTTGGAGCATAATCAACAGGTAAACTGTTAAGCCTATCAGCGTTTGCAATCTTGCACCCAGGCCGGAAGCACAAGTGATACTGGTAGTTGGCCAGAGTGAGTGCTCTGAATTCGAGCTCTCACCATAGCCGAAACTGCTTGGTCTTCACCTAACAGTCCAAGCAGCGGTCAATGGTACATGAAGGTGAAGTCTCTGCCATACAGATATTTGTTAAATTTGGTCAGTCCGTATATCAATGCGAGACCCTCTCATTCCAGTTGCGCATAATTCTTTTCCGCTTTGGAGAGCGACCTTGATGCATGTGCTATCGGCCTGTCATTACTATCTGGCATCCAGTGAGAAAGCATGGCATAGGCAGATGAGTCGCACGTGAATCGCACGTGAATAAGAGTGGCATCAATGGATCGTAATGAACCGGCACTTTCGATGACTGAAGCAGTCTCTTCGACTCTTCAAACATGGCTTGCTGAGCTGGACCCCAGGACCACGCAATATCCTTCTGCAGGAGCTGATGCAGTTGAGGCCAGGTTAGCACTGAGATTGTGGAGGAACTTGTGGTAATAGCATACCATTCCTATGTAGCTTTTCAGCTCACTCCGATCTTGTGGCACAGGTGCATCTACAATCATGCGCACCATCTCATTGGTAGGGTGGATGCCCTCTGCATCTAGTCGATGACCAAGGAAAATGCTTGAAGGCTGGAGAAACTCATATTTGTCGAGCTTCAATCTCAGACCTGCTGTCTGTAGTTGCCCCAGCATTATGAGCAGGTTAGCCTGTGAATCCTCCACAGTACAACCCATACAAATAATGCCATTTGAATTCCTTGCAGAAGCTGCTCCATAAGTCGCTGGAAGATTCCCTGGCTTCCAGACACATCTTGACACAGTCGGGTGTAGCAGAACAAACCTCTTGAGGTAGTGAGTTGTCAGCTTCTGCAACTCCTCAGATAGCAATATTTGTTTGTAAGCATTCCTCAGGTCTATTCTTGAACACAGCTTTCCGCCTGCCAATTTGGCATACAAGTCCTCAATATTCGGAATTGGGTGCTTGTCTGCCAACACGACTTTGTTGACAGTTAGTTTGTAGTCACCTATATTCTGATCTTGCCATTTGCACGCAACACGGGAACTATTGGTGCAGCATGGTCAGAGAACTTGACTGGCTTAATTACACCGTCCACCAACAGCCTGTCGAGTTCAGCATCTGCCTTCTCCTGCAGGGCATAGGGTATGGACCTCACTTTGAAGCAGTGCACAGTTGCATCCTTGGTGATGCGCAACTTGACTTTGACCCCATGCAGCATCCCTAGTTCATCTATGAAGAGCTCTGGGAACTGGCGAGCGAAGTATTCCTGATCTAAGTGATGTACCCTAGACCAGTTTAAGTGGAGTTGTTTCAGCCAGTCATGGCCTAGGAGACAGGGACCATTGCCTGGTACCACAAGTAACGGTAGCTAACATGAGCAGTCGTCATGTTTCACATCTACCATCACCCTGCCTATAGGTTGGAGACATGCTCTGGAATACATCCTCAGCTTGAGCAGCCCATCTTTGCTTAGTGTTAGATTCCTAAGGCCTCTTCGTATCAGTGAGAATTGCTGTTCACTGATCACGCTAGATGCCACTCCAGTGTCAATCTCCATGGTTGTACACACCCCGTTCAGCTCAATTTCACACACGTAGGGCCTAACACATCGGTGCGGTACAGTGAAGCATTATAAGCATCCTCGGGAGCTCCACTAGCAGCCGCAGCTTCCATCCTGACGAAGTTGTTCCTTGACAGTTGAAACACTCAGCGTCCCAAGCCTTACAGCTGGTCTCTCTCCTCCCCTGGTGATGGTCGCCGCAGCCCGGGCAAAACTTTCTACTCTTCATGACACCCTCCTTGGGTTTGGCTTTAGGTTTGTGTGCACCGTACGTTTTGTGTCGGAACTGTTGCTGCAATTTATTGCACGCTGGCTGATTAGCATAATGCGAGCCGCTTTGCACATTGGCACATCGCCCAAACTTGCATCTCAGTGGTTCAAGTGTCCGTCCAAACTTTAATAAATTGTCCAGCGACACATCGGGCTCCGACAGCCCTTTATCCCTCACTTTGGACAAGGTACAGCGCTGTACAATTTGACTTTTAATTTCTCTGTCCGGATCATGAAATTCACAATTCTTGGCTAGCTGTCTTAGATGAGCATAATATCTGTCTAAGTTTTCGCCACTCTCTTGTGATGCTTGACGGAACATGAACACCTCATATTCGACATTTCTTTTCAGGGCAAAATGTTGGCTCAATTTGTGAGGTCCCCCTCCATCAATGCATCCGCAACATCGAAGACATACTTACCAGCTACATGTAGAAGCAACATTTTTTCCTTGCATCTTGGGTGATACCCTTGGCAACCATGTAGTTGTTGAATTGCTTCAAGTACTGCACCCAATGGCTGGCTGCCGTTTCTGGGGTCTGGGTCGAATGTGGGTACTGCGTACATCTCCATAATTCACACACAGCCGGTATCGTACAGCGTCCTGGAATTAGGGTTCAATTGCAGTGGCGACATGTCGCAGGCCGCCCGTATTGCTGGTAACAGAAACCCTAGCTCATTGACCAGGATGCACACCATAGGGCTAGCCGCGCGACGGAAGGGTGATTGACCTTGCTTGTCCCGATGGCAATGCCTGCCATTGCCTTTTTGTATCTGCTTCACGTTCATTGCAGTACAGCACAAATTCACAGCGCTACCGGTCTTGCTATTCTTCCTGTGTGGCTTTCAGTTCATTTAAATCCTCGTCGCCATTTAATGTCGTGTTTCACAACACATGAAGTCCGTTTACTACTGACTATAATATAACTTTATTAGTCTTTGCGGTACATTTTACAATGCTGTACGGGTCAGTCTGCCTCCGCTGCACAGGCACACTATCTATCTTGCTTAACACTAGTGCAATGGGTGGGTCTAGTAACTATGACTACTGCCATATCACTATGCCTGTAGGCAGCACTAATAAGTATGGATATATGTCAGCATCATTAGTCAAAGAACAGTGTAGGTTAGATGTGAGAAAATACTATTTCTTTCATAGGACAATAAATAACTGAAACAAATTATCTGATGATTGTGTTAATGCTAGCTGTGTGAATATGTTAACAAATTAAATTGACAGCTATCTGGGGTGGGCGGGCTATACGTAGTTGGAAAATTGTTGGACTCTCGATAAGCCAAAGGCTTCCTTGTTCGCATGCCTATGGAGCTTGTAGCTCCAGACAGCAATCTTGTTAAATCTTGTTAAACAGACTTTTAAAGGTAGTAATGTCCAGTGATTAAGTTAATTGTTACATTTGGGATTTTGTAGTAAAGATTTAATAAGATTACCATGAAAAGCAAAAACCCAGATGGCAAGTGGACATGGAAACATTTGGTATATCAAGATTCCAAAAAAAATGATCTATGTGTAATATGCCATTCAGAAATAATATGTAAATTTAGTTTTAAACATATTTAAACTGCAAAGCATTTACACAATCAGCAAATAATTTGTTTTACTCATTTACATGCCTCTGTGAGAATGAGTTTTTATTTTTTATTTTATCTACACTGTTCCTCAACACAAATGTTACTTTGTGTCCTGTAATCCTTCTATTTTTCTTAATTGAGAAAAATGCTGTTATCAATAATTACTAAATATCTTTGAAAACTTCTATTTGATCACCTCTTAATCTCTTTGTCTTTTGGGTTGTTAAACCACATTCTTTTACACATATTTTACTGCTAAATAATCTCAGTTCTGGAATAGTTTTAGTTTCCCTCCTCTGTATTATTTCTAGTATATCTACGTCCTCCAAACGATACCGTCTTCAAATTTGTTTACTATATTCTAAGGAATACACAGAGGTATGATTAGGGCATAATCACTGTCTGATTCCGTGTCATCAACAAAAATGTCTAAAGATTTTCCAGTATACCTGCTTATATTTGAATAGTGAATGAATCCATTGAAAACATGAAAACCTGTCCACTGCATGCCATGCTTACATACATGTGTTGGTACAATACCTTCGTAATGTGATCGGACTGACTCTGTATGCGTGGCCCAAGCCGCTGTTTGGCAAGTGAAACCTTTGTACGCAAACTGTTCCAACGATGAGGTGCTGCCTCAAACAAAGTCTCCGTTGTATCAGGCAACTTCTGGCCATACTTCTTCACAAGCAGAACAGTGCGATGCATTGCTGCAAATTTGCCTTCCATCTTATGTTGCTGTGCAGACACCTAGAAGGACAGCATAAAAATATCAAAAAGAAAAACAGTTCAGTGAAATCACAATATTCTGCCATTAAGACTGTCCACTTCACTTTTCATCTACTAAATGAGCCAAGATGGTCCTTCTCATTATGATCAGTGTTTGGTTAAATCAAGTCTGGATAACAGGTCATTACTACCAGTTGGAGTATCTAATACCTGTTGATTCACTGGACATGTGACATACGGCAAACTTATGTACCACACGGTAGGTCAAAAATGAAATTATGTATTTCTTTAGGTAATTTTCAAAAAAGAAGTCAGCCAAAAGTAAGGGAACATTTGAACATGTTTTCACCCATGATACAACTTTTTCATGGTTACATATTGTATTTTTCAAGATTCATCTCTGTCACTGTCTTTTGTATCATGCATACTATTTATTCAAGTGTTACACTAGTCAAACTTTATTCCAGAAAAAGCATTCCTCTGTTCTGAGTGTAACTGTATTATTAGCTGTCTGAAAACATATAGTACATAAAATGTATATATGATACTAAATAAATGTAGGGTAGATTGGGGCTTAAAGCTAAACAGGCTAAGTCACTTATCTTAACTGCTATTGAGAAACTTACTTATATGATACCATTGACATGTCTGCAGAATGCACAAAATGTTTGCGTCCATAAATTACACGTTCATATATCTCCTAAAGATTAACAATGAAATGTAGCATTTTTTACCTTTCATAAAGCAGCACTATGTACACTACCCCTAGCATATAACCTACACAATATAAGGAAATTGGCTGAATCAATAATCTAATTGATTGTGCCAGTTACAACTGTACCACCCGTGAGAATAGTGCAGGCACCCACCCCACCCACATACCAATTCAAAGATGAAGCCAGTGACTTCAAGGAATCCCAAAATTCTCTTAAGCAGCTGAGCAGTATTGTGTATTCCAATAATTACTTCTACTTCCTGAATATTACACATATTATGGGCAAACTTGTTGGCTTAAAAAAAACAGGTCGAACACTCCGGAAAACGATATTATTGGCTGTTCTTATTTTCAGCGTTTCGCAGTGGCTAGACATGGCAGGTAGATAGGATTATTTTTTTAATGTGTGCAAATTTTACTGCCCTATGTATAGAATGGATCACACTAAGTAATTTTTTTTTCCCAGACCCCCGTTCCCATGGTAACTAACAAAATGGCTGCCATTTTGATCCCAAATTGGCAAATTTGGAAACAATGCCATTCTTTGTTTAACACATATATAAGTATAATTCTTGCAAATCCATGTTCTGTATACATTCTATTGTGAAATGATCAGAGCATTTTCCCATGTTGTTTTTATATTTTTTAAATATTTTGTTTGTAAAGTTCAAAAAAATCTTGGTTTTTGGCAATAAATATGCTCTTTCAAACTATTGAAGATTGAACAAATGTGTCTGATCATTTCACACAGCAGATCCTGCTGACTGCAACCCTGAAAACATTATTTGTATAGCATAATTACTCCCAGAGATGTACATAACCGAGTTACTCGTAGGCACGCAAGGATAAGGACAGAGGAAGCTTCCTCCATTCGTCGTTCACAGTTCATCAGTTGTTCTGGGTGTGGTTTTGGCTTGCCAGTTGATTTGCATTTCTTTGCGAATTGATAGTTATTTATTGAATTATTGTTACTGGGTTGTAATTGTGTCTCCCACCCTTCTCCCTGTGCCACACTTGATGCATGATGGTATGCAATGAATAAGTAAGTCTCCCACCCTCCTCCCTGTGCCACACTTGATACATGATGGTATGCAATGAATAAGTAAGTCTCCCACCCTCCTCCCTGTGCCACACTTGATGCATGATGGTATGCTATGAATAAGTAATTCTCCCACCCTCCTTCCTGTGCCACACTTGATGCATGATGGTATGCTATGAATAAGTAAGTCTCCCACCCTCCTCCCTGTGCCACACTTGATACATGATGGTATGCAATGAATAAGTAAGTCTCCCACCCTCCTCCCTGTGCCACACTTGATGCATGATGGTATGCAACATAGTTTCTTGGATGCTTTTCCCTGTATGAATAATGTCACGAGGTTTTGCGAGGCTTTTTCCTCTTACCGAGTCTCAATAGCGCACTCAGGGTTTTTAGTGTGGTGAATAAAGTAGGTCGATAATCGTGCAGGCAGAATGAGTGAGGAATGACCCAGGTCAATTGTAAGGCATAGTGACCCCCACCGATATGGTGTCAATTGTAAATACAGTGGGCATAGTGACCCCCACTGATAAGGTGTAAATTGTAAATACAGTGGGCATGGTGACCCCCACTGATACGGTGTCAATTGTAAATACAGTGTAAAGATATAGTTGGTGATGGTTGGTAATACGTCTAGGATTTGTAGGTATTGGTTAGCAGTAACACTGGGGCCGGCATGCTTGCTGTGAATATGTATTGATGTATATGTGTTGTTGTTTACATAATATATGTAAATGAATCAAAGTAAATGTCATTAAGTTGGCCTATTTCAATCTACATTTGTCTTGCATTGTTGCTTTGCATAGGAGGCTGTATGTGGCAGGGGCACATACATTAAATTCCATGATTGCAATTCCAGGTATGACCTGAAACATCAACCCGCACAGATGCGCATCATGCTAAATCCAAGTGGCCTTTACTTTGATGACTTCACCAACAGTCACTAGGTGTTACAACAAACTGTGCAGAAAATGTTCAGAAAATCGTGATCAAAAGCGACCTTGAAAAGGGTGAATGAAAAGGCTAAAATATTTGAATAGCAAGACACTATTTTTAGAGTATATTTAATTCAGATTGGGAATAAAAAAGGTTCATTTGACTTAGTCTTTAAACCATATTTATGTTCATCTGCCAAAGACATAAGCTAGTGTTTTGCCATTACCAAACTGGGTCTCTTTAAATGTTGTAAAGGAGAATTAGTTAATTTGTTGATTATGTGACTATAAGCCCACCCTTCGACTACATACAGCAGAGCTCTCTCTCTCTGTGAATAGTGTGTATGTAAAACTGTGTGGGATGGCTGATAATATTGATGTCTACAAAATTCATGCCAGTGTGTCTCTAATTTGGTAGATAATTTACGCTATTTGTTCATCTTAGCAAAGCAGAAACATGTACAATATGAAATGCAGTGGTTCATACCTCATTAAAAAGTCTCATCATCTTCATGAAAGATGCTGTGTCCTTCTCTTCCCCTGTGATACTTTCAATCTCTGGCTCAGTGCGCTTGAGAAATTCATCCAGTTCTGTCAGCATGCTTGTCACCTAGCAATGAGGCAAACCACTTTCACAAGGAATTTCTAACGAAGCAAGCCACTAACATGATAAAATATAAATAAACCAAGCCATTAACATGGCAAACCACTACGAAGGCAAACCAATAACAAGGCGAATCACTAACACAATGAACCACAAACAATGTGAATCACTGACACAATGAACCACTAAGAAAGTGAATCACTAAAAAGGTGAACCACTAACAAGGCAAACCTCTAACACAGCAAACCACTAAACCACTAACAAGACAAACCGCCAATCAGGCAAACCACTAACAAAAAGAACCATTATCTAGGTGAACCACTATCATGTCTTACCAATAACAAGGCAAACCACTAACAAGGTGAACCATTAATGTGTTGAACCAACCACTAACACATTGAACCATTAATGAGTTGATCCAACCACTAACAAGGTGAACCATTAATGAGTGGAGCCAACCACAAACACATTGAACCATTAATGAGTTGAACCAACCACTAACACATTGAACCATTAATAAGTTGAAATGACCACTAACAAATTGAACCATTAATGAGTTGAACCTGCTCAGGGTTCTGCCAGTAAGCATCAGCAGGGTATAAATGAATATTTTTACATATGTCAAAATAGTATTTATGCAATGTGATGCGGATAATCCGTCAACAATTCGTTGTCACGATAATCTACCAATGTTCCGAGTTACGTAAGCACCCAGGATCAAAACGAGGCTGGGTGTGGACTGCCCCTTTGTGTTGGAATCTGATAGCAGCGAACGTCTTTCCCGTTTCAACACAAAGGAAGATTTACTTCAACCCACCATCCTCCCCTTACTACCACCATGATACTTTGTTGCATAATACCTAATTATATTTAATTTCTTTGGCAGCAGGTTTTGATGAACCTGCTGCACTTGTATGTGCCTATGTTTTCCTTGTACGTGTTACCATAACGTTGGAGATAGTTGTGTTTAGCACGTCCAATTGTCTATTGTATCTGTGCTGAATATGTATATACACATTATTGTATGATATGGGGGTGGGGGAAAAATTACCACCCACCTTTGCTAATCTGATTTGTCATTTAATAATTGTTTGTAGTACCTCGATGATAGTATCAGTTGTTTATCGCTTAAGCTTTATCTCATCGAGTGATGTATTTGGTTTGTTCCTGTTGGTTATAATTATTAAATGACCGTTACCAACTACATTAATTCTTGTTCAATTATTATAGCAAACAAGCTCAGGGTTCTGCCAGTAAGCATCAGCAGGGTATAAATGTTATTGACATTCGTACAGGATTTTTTGTGAACAAATGCATATTAAGCTTGCTACAGCTTCATAAACATTTTACCACAGTGTTGAAAGACAGCCAAAACTTGAAGTGTATTTTTGGCACAACCCCTTCACCGATTGTAAAACAATCCTGTGCAATTTGGCACACATGTAAGGCCAGCTTTTTAAAGTTACAACTTTTTCCTGGTTGTTATTGATAACAGGCATGTTACCAAATAGGTGGGTTTTGCCTAAAATGTGATGTTTTTTCAGCAGTTTTTTTAATACAAATTGATGGAGACATACGATTTTGAGGTATCCCTACATTTTCCCGCTAACTAGGCCCAGCAATCTGTATTTACAATGACCTCGTGTTTATGATGGATGTATGGCTGCACACATGTTAGACTGCTTTGGTGACATTTGATTGGTCAGAGGTCAACATTGGGTCATTTACAGAAAATTGATGAGCGTAGAGCTGCGTTCAGTTGCAAAACAAGAAGACTAATGCCATGTTTTATAAGTACATATGTTCATACCAACACCTACTAATGTTCTATGAAGAAAAAGTAAAGAAATCAACTGACACGTTAACTGATGCTGGAACCTTAACAAGGTGAGCCACTAACAAGGTGAACCACTAACAAGGTAAACTACTAATAGGATGAAGCACTAACAAGGTGAACCACTAATATAGTGAACCAATAACAAGGTGAACCAGTAACAAGGCAAATCACTAATACGGTGAACTGCTAACCAGGCGAAACACTAACAATGTGAACTACTAAGTGGAAACTATTCTAAGTGTACTCTGGCATGTCATGCTAAAAAATTACATTTGTTTTAATACAAATTCAATATAAAATACAATATAAAACAGCACATGTTGATAAAATTATGTAGAGTTGCTCTTCACTAGGTCCACCATTTAAAGTATGATAATAATAATAATAATAAAGGAATGACTTCTTAGTGCCAATATCATCGGAAAATCCAAGCTCAGTGGTACACAAAATCCAAAGGATTAATCGTTCTCACTATCATATACAGAGCAAACATCATCAACAGATGGATGGAACTGCCGCTATTTGAACTGACACATACACAGTTGATGTTCAGGTCTTCGTACAAAGCTAAACGTGACCTACCTGGTCAGACAGGTATTTTGTGAATGTCCAGATCCATTTGCTGGCATGTGTGCTGAGTGCATGTTTGATGGGTCTCATGTCAACTCTCAACCATCCAATGTCCTGATGGTCTTCTAGACGTAGCACTTGGTCACGGGCCGTCTGCACAGGTCATCAAATATTTTCTGACATTTGATATTCTGTCAAACCATTCAGCCATAAACATACTGGTAAACACTCTGCCCATCCACTCAGCCACAAACATACTAGTAAAATTTCTGTCCAACCAGTCTGTCATAAACATACTGGCAGACATTCTGTCCAACCACTCAGCCACAAACATACTGGCACACATTGTGTCCAACCATTCAGCCACAAACATACTGGTAAACATTCTAACCAACCACTCAGTTACAAACATATTGGCAAACATTCTGTCCACTCAGCCACAAACATACTTGCAGACATTCTGCCTAACCATTCAGCCACAAACATACTGGCAGACATTGTGCCCAACCACTCACCCACAATCATACCGGCAGACATTCCGTCTGCAGACACCACAACAGAAGTTCTTAGTTGTATAACCCTATACAGTTTCCTTCTCTTCTAATATTACATAGGATACAATTAAGTGCAGCTAATTTTTTAACAATATTTGCAAAGAAGGTATTAATCCCATTTGCTATATTATTCTTATTAGTAATTATTTTTCTACCATCATTTTTAAAACAATCAAGGTAAGAAGATTCACTCCGCTGTTTATTTATAATTGTGTTCAAAATATTCCAAGTTTCTTTGCTGTTTTGTTTTTGTTTAACAGTTTCCTATAGTGTTTTTTCTTCTTTAGAAAAGAAGATAAAAAAGCTAGCACTACCCGATGTAATTTGGGCGAACATGATAGATATGCTTAGAGAAATATAGACTACATGTGGTGATGACGCTGGACACATGATGCTGGCCATGTAGTTATGGGAAGATGTGTTCCTGCATGCAATATTACTAATAACTGTAACAAATAGTCATTACATTTACATTACAAGACTACCACATACCATTTTTATGGAGTCGGAACCAGGGGGGTTGGGGGTTAGCCCCCAATCGGTGCATTTTGTTGTTTTGAAGTGTCAAGACAACTGCTGTTTGAGTAATTGGTGAGCTTCAAGTCAAAGGGGAGGTGTGGATTTGGAGGTTTTGGGAAAATCTCTAGGGGGTGCAACTGTACATTTTGGACAGCCTCAAAGGGATGCAATTGGAGGTTTTTCATAAACCTCAATGGGGTGCAATTCAAAGTTTTTGGTGAGCCTCATGCCCCCGAATATATTCATCACATTCCAACGCCAATGTATTTATTGGCCGTAACTACGAAGGCATTATGTTATACAGCTTATCCTTCATAATTTATACTGTATATACTTACTGGTACATGTTGCATTCATAGCCATTACTTATATTGTTATGTAAAAATATAATTATGATGTCGCGATTCAATTTTTTTCCTCTGTGGATGTTGATTGCCTCCTTTATCTTTCTTTGGTGCCAGTTCTCCTCGTGGTCTAAAAATTGTGATGTGTTTCAATGAACACTTATGGCCTGTGTTCAGTTTATGTTCACTTATGGCTGATAGAGGTTGGTGACTTGACAGATGTTCTTTCATTCTTGTGCCAAGTGCTCTAGCTGTTTCCTCTATGTAGTGCTGGTTACATTCTGGGCATTGAATGGCATATACCACACCACACTGCCTTTTCTGTCCTGTCCTCCGAGTACATCTGTAGTGACCTCAGTGTGTTGATAGGTTTGTGGTACACTGGTACCGGTATTTGTGGTACAAATCCTTGCCAATTGTTCTGACAGTTTACTGATGTAGGGCAGGCCTACGGCATGTTGTCTTCTACAGGTTTCAGTGGTTTTGTTCTCCTTCTGTCTCTTTGTGTTAGTGATGTTAAACATCCAAGATTTGTAGCCGTTTGCTTTCAGTACTTTTTGTGCTCTATGTGGTGATTAGAGTCCGATCCAAACCATCTGAACTCGGTGGATGAGAACATCAAGTTCACTGTAGAACTGGAACAGGACAGTAGGCTATATGTCTGAAGGACGATGGATCAACCAAGGTAAAGGTGTACCGAAAGGCAACCCAAAGAGATCAGTATTTGAATTGGGATTCTAATCACCACCTTGAAAAGAGAAAAGAAAGTTTCTTGTGACTAATATTTGACTGCTAATGTTTTGTCAGCCCTGACCCATGTTGCTATGGTACGCTTCAAAAGCACTAACATCTGCTTAAGCAATATACAACAGAACGTTCCTTTAAAAGTAACATCCAACAGATTATGTATTGTGTTTATAGTTTATAAATGATCATTTGAACAGTTTGGAAACAATCACAATAATGTTGCCGAATAGCGATGAATGGACATTGTCCTGCCAGATGGCAAGTGCATAATGCGGATATAACAAGTCCTTGAGGAGTTTCTGATAAGGTAGTTCTACAAACCCTTCACTGAGGATATGACACATGTGACACATGTGACAACTCAATGTCAACGGATCCACAAACTTAAGGTTTACACATACATACCTATATATATATATAAATATATATATATATATATATAATTACACCTCCATCATTGATTTCTAATTGGTCTAGCTCCAGATGCAACTGGAAAAAGTTGCATGTTGTTTATAGTTACATGCAAGCCAAGATCCTTTCACAATGGCATCCCCATAACTTATGATTATTCAGTTGTAAGGAAAACCAGTGTTCACTGAGTCAGTTCTGCCCAACTGGTGTCCAGTGTCATTGCAGTGTCCAGCGTCATCAGTTGTAGCTTTCCCTTGGCCTTGCGTACACTGGACTCATTGGTGATGGGGATTCGAAGGCCAATCAAGCTGTTGTCAGGCTTGAACCTTACGGTTCAGACACAGAGATCGTGGAAGAAGACTGCATAAACCACGCCCACAAGAGGATGGGGACAGCTCTCCTGAAGCTTACTAAAGCACAGAAGCTTGGTGGACATGGCCATGGGAGGCTTACAAAGGACAAAGCCATTCCATTGCAGCACTACTATCGCTACGCAATAACAGCAGACGATGGACATGACATTGACTGTATGCGGAACAGGATATGGGCCACCCTGTTCCACTGCATGAGCACCGATGATGAGCCACACAACACACGCTGCCCACAAAGAATCGACTCTTGGTGTTTTTACCAACGGGCACTTGCCAGAGGCCAGGAACCCCCATCTCACTTTGAGCATATCAAGCATGCACTGGCTCATGATGTCACTGAGGCAATGGTGCCAATATACAAACACATGAGTGACCCAAACCTGCTCAAGCGACTGCAGAAGGGGCAGACACAGAACAACAACGAGTGTCTCCATTCTGTGATCTGGAGTCGCTACAAAAAGACTGTGTTTGTAGGCCACCAGAAGCTCCAAGGCGTCGTAGCTTCGGCAGTGGGTGGTTTCAACGAGGGAGCTACCCACCTCACGAAGGTGATGGACCTGCTTGGCATAGGGTCCAACGAGTTAACCCAGGCCTTCATCGAGAGCCGAGACAGGGCAAGGATTGCGAAAAGCGAGCAAGCACGGAAAGGCAGCACGAAGGAGTTGCGAAAGCAGAAGGCAGAAGACCGCAAACGCCAACGTGCCCGAGCTGAGGAGGAGGAAGGGCCAGCTTGTGAGGCTGGGGGATTTGACTAATGTTGCTCAGGTGAAATGGGGTGAACGAACGTTCAAACAATGGCAGGTGGACTCGAACCCTGGTCCTGTCGGCTCACAGTCTGGCCTTAACAACCATGTCATTGCCCACAACATGCAATTCGTAGTGCTATTGACTGTGTTCCTGCTTGGTTATTTCTTAGCTGTTCACAAATTTTGTTAATAAAACTTTGTCGCCTTACTGGACAAAAACAGAGTTGTTGACATATATCATACATAATATGACATGACTGCACGAGACACGTGAGCAAATTAATAATTTTGAAACATAACTTTCTACTTGCTCTATCAATCCTTACTGGTGTTATTATATATATGACACTTCAATTTTTTCTTTATAATATTAATAATAACAAAATAATTTCCGAAATCATTGCCAAATTGTTATTCGAACTTTGACGGCCATTTACTGAAAATGCATTTTTTTTGGATTTGTGCTCCACATATCTCAGGCAGTATTCAAGTTATGCCAGTCATGTTTACATTGTTGTATTCTGCATTACTTTCTCAACACAACTATAACCTTATATTTGTAATAATTTGCATAATTATGTTGTAATGTAAGTATTTATAACAAAAAACATTGATTTTTCTGTCAAAATTAAAAAAATTAAAACAAAATATCTAATTTAGTAATATTTAAAATACCAAGTTGTAGTTGTGTAATAACAGGTAGTCTAAATATGATAGTGAAAGAATTATGATTGTATCTACTATAGTAAAGGTTGGGGACCGTGGACAAAGTCTGCTACATTTTCCCATTATGGCGGCCATTTTGTCTGTTACCATGGCAATGGTGGGTCCGACTGAAAAAAGTTCGACATATTTTTTACTCCCAATGACCTACCCTTTCTTACTGGATAGATAAGTTTGCCATAATTATCAAATTAAAAAATACCCTATTTAAGTTGCCATGTCTTGCCTTAAGGGGTCAGCACACTGATTGTTTTCCCATTGGCGACCATGTTAACGTTTTGTCTGATTGTAAGAAAACGTGACCTGGAAACTGTATTAAACTTCTCACCTGCCGTTGTCATCATCTCATTGATATGCTGGTCGAGTTTATTCAAAATCTAATATTTCTAGCTCTTACAAAATGCCTGTATGTATGACAACCGTCAATATTTACAAATGGATGCAGGCAGTAATCCGGCTAAAGTGTCAACTAGCCAAGTTGCTGCCAAATACCCTTCCGCTTAGTAAAATCAGCTAAAAAGACACCATTTTACTGTCAACAGCTTCTACAATCACATCTAGAAATCTGACTACTCAAATGCACTTATGTCAGAGCAAATGAATATTGTAAAAAATCATTTCTCAAAAATATACTCCACTTTTTTTTGTCTGTAACCAAGCAGGAAGTCTAACAGTGTCCTAACCCCTTAAGCCCTTTAGTCAATGCGGCATTCACACTGTACCAGTGTCTGTTGCTATGTAAACGCTCATAAAACTCTAGTGCAAAACTTCACCAGGGCCATGCTGAAGTTGACAAGAGGGAGCAACCATAAAACCTGGAGAAACTAGTGGAATCTACAACCTAATCAAATGGAATTGTTATATAATTGAAATTCATCCTTAACCAGCGATTCCATGACAATAACATGGCACTCAGCAGCCAAACACGCAAATGAGTTGACAAACTCAGTGTTAAAGTTGACCAAAGATTTAAAACTATAATGCATATGCTCACAATTCGTCTTTCAATCAATATCAAAATACCAATTTAGAAAGCACATTTTACTGTGCTGAGTAACATTGCGATTCACCGTTTCATAAGCGGTTAACGAATTCATGTTTTGGCACACCAGTAGCTTTGCATTTATCACAGTGAAAAGCTAATATTTGCAATGCAATGTTAGTATACCTACCAAGCTGCAGTAAAACATATTTATCTGATTCTTAAGCAAGGCGTATTTGTGAATTTCAATTGCACTTTACAAACCGCCAATGCCAGGCGAACCTGCCAAAGGCGCCGTTTCGCAGAAGCCAAGTCTAGCAGAAGGGAAGCAAGATTCAATTGATATCTGCATGAAACAAACACTCGCTCAACATTTACTGTGTCTAATGTTAATTTACCATAGTCACACAAAACAAGTGACAGTTATTACCATGTTGACATAGTTTGCCATAGTGCCCATTTTTGTAAATACCCAATAAATCCGTTTTATGAAATGTCACTGTCAGGAGGAACGCCACCAGGTGACATTGTTAAGATAAAAATGTAATGAAAATGTAACGAAAACTAGATTACGAAATAAATGAAAGTAACAAAGTAAAAAGTAGCATTACTTTAGATAAAACTACTTCGTTACAAGTAAAAAGTAGTTTGTACAAAATGTACTTTGTTACTGTTAGTTACTAGAAAAAACTACTCTTATCAAGAGTAAGTAGTTTAACTTTGTTACATGACACCACTGAACAATAGCTATATTGCATGTCCAGTATATTTTGGCATGTTCATTTCCTAGCTCACACATTGTGTAGTCCCAATCCCCAGACACATATGTTAGTTGGCATAGCCAAAGATAACTGATCAATGTTACTGATTATGTTTCAATTATACTTCTAAACATGTTTCTGAAAGAGCTGCAGTAATTGAAAATATGCCTTTCCAATAAACAACACAGTGCTAAGACTATCACCAATGTATCCATAACCACACAAAAATTGTCAAAGTCAAATGTTATCTTATGCTTCTTGATTCTTATTAAACAGCATATATACTAGATGACTGAAAAATATTTCTTCGTTTACATGATATTTAAAATGCTCAAATTGTATGTAGTACAGTAATTTTTTGTCGATGATGCTGGACACACAATGAAAATTAAGGTTGACTTCAAGTAACTGTCATAACAAAAGTAACTCATGTTACATTGAACTATTTATAGAAAATATGCCTCTTTATATGTACAAAAAGAAATTGTAACTTAATTGTTTAGAATCAAACATTTATTTCTGGACTTGCTACAACCCCATTTGTATACTTTTTGGAGATATTGGCCCGAATGCTCTTTAGGGAGGATTTGAGATTCCTTGAAATTCTGCTTTAGAAATATCTGGCCAGTGTCATCTCTGAGATGGTGGCAGACTAGAAATTAAGCAGGATGTCATTCTGCATAAATACTAAGAAGTCCAGATAGCTTGAGATAGCTTGACTTAACTTTAGTACCTCTTCACACAGGGCAAACTGGCTGCATCCTGGCAAGATGACGGATGAGCAAAAGTTAAAGCTTCCTAGCATCTTCTATCACCCTTCCAGTGTTTCACCAGAGACAGAACAGGTGTTGGCACCCATGTCTTCCGTCTTTCCTTACTCGTAAAGGAGACACAATGGGGCTTGGCAATAAACTATGCCTGCAGATAGAATTAACTATCTCCCAGACTTAAATGCTGAGCAACCCTTGATAGTCCAGTCGAAGATGAATGTGATGAGAGGAGGCAGGGAACCTGGTCCAATCTCAAACCGCCTCTTGCAGAAACCTCACAGGGCCACCAGGCATGAAGCAATATTTTAATGGATGGAGGCTATGTGCAGTAAAACTCAAGAAAAGGCAGAGAATAAATGAACACTGCCACAAATCAAGTTGGCAGGTTATAAATCTATGCTCATTTATAAACACATGTGAACATGGCTGTCGAAATAACACAATTGAGGTTCTCATGTAGACAGCAAAGCACATAATATCTTTAATTTCTGATGGTAATTTCTGGTGTAATGGAACTGAGAAATTTTAAAACGTTTTCTTCATGTAGAATATTAGTAATTATTTCAACATTCTGAGAGACATAATAATGTTATCTAAAAAAAACATACTAAGTGTTCAATTTAAAATATGCCTAAATAGCAATGTTAACTTTTGTAATTTGTTGCACTTACGTTGTAGATGTCAATCTCGACATCAAACTCATCCAGGGATGGAACATTGGTTGTTCCTTCTGGTGTCATCTTTGGAGTAAGGAAGGGCCTTTCCGCAGTACCCACAAGACCTGCAGACTCGATGCTACTCTTTGTTGAAGCCCTGTTCAGTGGTAATAAAGAAGATATATACAAGAGTATCTAACCAAACAAATCTTTATGTATGTAACCATACATTGATAGTTCAGATGACCCAAATTGTTGTAGCATTGATAGTTCAGATGACCCAACTTGTTGTAGCACTGTCTCAACTGTTCACACTGTTTCTGGGACTGAATATAGTTTGTAATGTACAGAGGGGAGGGTAGGATCTGATGTGTAATGTACAGGGGGAAGAGGTCAACCTGATGTATACATTTATATGAAGAGGGGGGGGCACACCTGGATGCACATGAGGAGGGGGTCACACTTGATGTGTACAGTGCACAGGGGGAGGGGGTCAGATTTGATGTGTATAGTGCTCAGGGGGAGGGAGTTAGACCTGATGTGTATAGTGCACATGGGAAGAGGGTCAGACTTGATGTGTACAGTGCACAGGGGGAGGGGTCAGATTTGATGATAGTGCCCAGGGGGAGAGGGTCAGACTTGGTGTGTACAGTGCACAGGGGGGGGGGGTCAAATTTGATGTGTATAGTGTCCAGGGGGAGGAGGTTAGACTTGATGTGTACAGTGCACATGGGGAGAAGGTCAGACTTGATGTTTACAGTGCACAGGGGGAGGGGGTCAGATTTGATGTGTATAGTGCCCAGGGGGAGGGGGTTAGACTTGATGTGTATAGTGCACATGGGGAGAGGGCCAGACCTGATGTGTACAGTGCACAGGGGGAGGGGGTCAGATTTGAAGTGTATAGTGCCCAGGGGGAGGGGGTTAGACTTGATGTGTATAGTATACATGGGGAGAGGGCCAGACCTGATGTGTACAGTGCACAGGGGGAGGGGGTCAGATTTGAAGTGCATAGTGCCCAGGGGGAGGGGGTTAGACTTGATATGTATAGTGCACATGGGGAGAGGGTCAGACCTGATGTGTACAGTGCACATGGGAAGAGGGTCAGACTTGATGTGTACTTTCGGAATAATTTTGGATGCAGTGCGCCCATGTTGGTAGCAAGTATTCCGCTCCGTTTTAATCTAAATTTTTGATACGTATTAATGGCATGTAAGTAACCAAACTGATGCAGTTGTTCCATAAACATACATAGAACATATTACGTGCACTACCAATAGTGGTGATGTTGCGGATTTAAGTGATTTATGAACATTTGTTTATTTGTTTAGATCTGGAATACTGTCGCTGCTGATGTCATATGGTCTTGACACCACATTGCTTCTCGAATATGTCGTGATTTTATGTATTTAAAGACGTTGGATGTATATTTAAATTCTACCTGAATGTGTGCCACTGACTGAACTGCCATGGTTTGATGTGCATAGAAATAGACTTGCCATTCTTCTGGGAATGATTGCTTACAGCAAGTGGAGTTTACCCCGGCAGGCTCAAACAAAGAGCAACGTGTAGTTGTAAACCGTTGTGTCACGTCGGCTTCCGCCAACCGGAAAACCTCAAACATACGTGACAACTTGATTACTCTGACATTACCATGCAATCCTTGCAACTGCACAAACTTTGCTCTGCTAAATGCAAGATCCGCCAGGAACAAAACTGATTTCATTACCGATTATATCCACGAACATGATCTTGACATCATCGCGCTTACAGAGACGTGGCTAACAGATGACCCCAAGGACATCCCAAATACCAGCAAGTTGACCCCGGATGGATACAACTTCGCCCACCAACCTCGGCCCGACCGACAGGGTGGGGGAATCAGTGTTTTATACAAGTCATGTATCAACATGATCTTATCGCGATAGTGGCCATAACTGTCCTTCCAGTGCCTCGAGGCGGTGTTTGCTACACCATCAAGTGTTATCAGGTTATTACTCGTTTACAGACCTCCATCCACAGGCCGAGGCGGAGTTTCTTTCTAAACGTCTATGGCCGAGTTCACCAATCTCCTAGAACTTTTCACAGCACAGTTGACTTGACTAATTATCGTGGACGATTTTAACATCTCCTATGGAAAGGCTGGAAATAAAGATTCAAACGACATCTCTGATCTCCTGCACATCACCAACTTGCAGCAGCATGTTCGTGATCCGACACACACCATCGGCAATATTCTGGATCTTGTAATTTCACCATTGTCAGGAAGCGTTGTGACATCAGTGACGGTGGGATCCCTGCTCACCGATAACTACGTTGTACACTGCCTGCTCCAAGCACCAAAGCCGAACCGAACAAAGAAGCGGGTTTCTTATCAAAAATATGCTGCAATTAAACCCACAAATTTAAGATCAGATTTCGTACTTTCACACCTCACAACAAACCTGTGTAACAACATTGCAGACCTGTCGCAACAGTATGACACTTCCTTGCAAGAACTGTTAGACAGACACACTCCATTGATCACACGGTCAATTACTGTGCGCCCCAACATGCCTTGGCACACAATGGAATTATCGTTTGCTAAGTGAAAGCTCCAACAAGCAGAGCGGAAATGGAGACTGACAAACCTGCAGATTCACCAACACCTATACACTGGACAACGTGAAACTTACAAACATCAAAAAAGTCTGTGAAAGCCAAATTCTACACACACAAAATTGATGAATGTGCATGTAACAACAAAGCGCTGTTCAGGATCATGGATGACCTGATGAAGAGAAAAATTGCTCCAAAACTGCCCAGTCCTGTGTGTGGTATAACACAACTGGCAGATGACTTTCTCGTGCACTTCACACTCAAACTGTAGACATTCGCAGCCAGTTAGCAAGTAGACGCCTGCAAACTGTCAACACTGAGTACGTGCATTGTGAACAGTCTTGCACAGTCAATGCGTTTTCCGGCATCACCACAGACGGCGTTCTCTCTTTGGTGAGGAAGTGTCCAACAAAATCAAGCGCGCTTGATCCACTTCCTACCTCACTCGTGAAAGCCAACATTGACATTCTTGCGCCAACATTAGCTACAATCATCAACATGTCGCTCGAGTTGGGGTCCGTGCCGGCCAACTTCAAGCGTGCTGTGATCACACCTCTATTAAAGAAACCAAACCTTGATTCAGACTCGATGAACAACTACCTGTCTATATCAAACTTGTCATTTGTTTCAAAGTTACTGGAGCGCCACGTAACAGTCCAACTTCATCAGCATCTGGACAACAACAATTTGATGGACATTTTCCAAAGTGCATACAGACAACATCACAGCACTGAGACAGCACTGGTGCGCATTCAGAATGACCACCTCCTTTCGCTTGACAAAAGGAAAGATATCAACCAGCTGCGCAGCATAGGCATTGAAGGCATCGCACTGAAATGGCTGGAGTCATACCTGTCGAACCGGACTCGGTCAGTGTGCATTAATGGCCACAACTCACATAGAACATTGCTCAAGTCTGCCATCCCACAGGGGTCTCAAATAGTAAACACTTGCATGACGTTTCGTGTGTTAGTGTATGCGGATGTAACATTGTTCCATCACCGACCATCCGCAACATCTGGATTACAATCGACTCTGGACTAACAATGTCGTCACACGGGTCACAGATGTGTAAGTCAGCGTACTACCACATCTTCGCAATTTCAAAAATAAGACATTGTCTTAATACTGATGCGTGTAAGACACTAGTCCACGCCTTGGTGATGTCGCAGCTGGACTACAGTAACGCGGTCCTGTACGGCATCACCGAGGCACTTATGAACAAGTTGCAGTTGGTACAGAACTCGGCAGCAAGACTTATCTCAAGACACCAAAAGCACCAGCACATAACACCTGTGCTGGACGAACTGCACTGGCTTCCAGTTCGCTGGCGTATCCAGTACAAACTGCTGGTCCTTGTTTTCACTGCTTTATATGGTCTTGCTCCAGCTTATATAAAAGATCTTATAATACCGCATACGCCCACCCGCAACCTCCGATCTGTTGATCTACATCTGCTTGTAGTCCCATGCTACAACTTAGAGGGCTATGGCAGACGAGCTTTTACCGTGTCTGGACCTACACTCTGGAACACTCTGCCAATAAACGTTCGTCAAATAGACACTTTAAATAAATTCAAAACTTGCCTCAAAACTTATCTATTTAAGCAGGCGTACTTTGACTGAGGAACTGTGCTGTAGGACAGTTTTTATGAACATGTATTTAATCAATTAATTTATTTCTATTATATAATATTTTAATTTATTTATTATTATTTATCTTTTAAAACAATTTTATATAT
This sequence comes from Paraescarpia echinospica, assembly GCA_020002185.1. NCBI lineage: Eukaryota > Metazoa > Annelida > Polychaeta > Sabellida > Siboglinidae > Paraescarpia > Paraescarpia echinospica. The sequence goes on along the minus strand of CM034540.1, from coordinate 34,439,150 downwards.
TATAATATATATTCTTTTACATATCTTAATATTTGTGCAAATATGTCATGTATTTAAACACATTATATGTATACAATCTTGTAAATCTTAATAATTATTATATTTACCGGCATCCTTATACATATATATTTTTACATTTGTTTCCATGTACGTTTGATAACGTGTGTACGCGCCTATCAATGGGCTGGTCCCAGAGATATGGCACTATAGAAATGCTCGTAATAATAATAATAATACAGTGCCCAGGGGGAGGGGCGTAGACCTGATGTGTACAATGCAAATGGGGAGGGGGTCAGACTTGATGTGTACAGTGCACAGGGGGAGGGGGTTAGATTTGATATGTACAGTGCAAATCGGGAGGGGGTCAGATTTGATGTGTACAGTGCACAGGGGGAGGGGGTTAGATTTGATGTGTATAGTGCACATAGGGAGAGGGTTAGACTTGATGTGTATAGTGCACATGGGGAGGGGTTAGACTTGATGTGTATAGTGCACATGGGGAGGGGTTAGACTTGATGTGTATAGTGCACATGGGGAGGGGGTTAGACTTGATGTGTACTGTGCACATAAGGAGAGGATCAGACTTGATGTGTATAGTGCACATGGGGTGGGGGTTAGACCTGATGTGTACAGTGCACATGGGGAGGGGGTTAGACTTGATGTGTACAGTGCACATGGGGGGGTTACACTTGATGTGTACAGTGCACATGGGGAGGAGTTAGACTTGATGTGTACAGTGCACATGGGGAGGGGGTTAGACTTGATGTGTATAGTGCACATGGGGAGGGGGTTAGACTTGATGTGTATAGTGCACATGGGGGGTTAGACTTTATGTGTACAGTGCACATGGGGAGGGGGGTTAGACTTGATGTGTACAGTGCACATGGTGAAGGGCTTAGACTTGATGTCTATGGTGCACATGGGGAGGGGGATAGACTTGATGTGTATAGTGCACATGGGGGGTTAGACTTGATGTGTACAGTGCACATGGGGAGGGGGTTAGACTTGATGTGTACAGTGCACATGGGGAGGGGGTTAGACTTGATGTGTATAGTGCACATGGGGAGGGGGTTAGACTTGATGTGTATAGTGCACATAGGGGGGGTTAGACTTGATGTGTACAGTGCACATGGGGAGGGGGTTAGACCTAATATGCAGTGTACATGGGAGGGTTTTGTGTAAAAAAATATGCAAATTAGAAAGTGGCACCTATGTTGGTGAAATAACATCATTTAGCAGTGTCTATAACAAACAAATTACACGACTGTAGGTCCATTTATAGGTAATTTTAGGAAACATTATCAGAAAACCATTTTTATGCTAGAGAGATCGCTAGTATAACAGAAAGGGTAAGCTGTCAAATGATACTAAGACCATTGGAATTAGACAAGCCATAAAGGGCGTAAGCAACCATACTGAGCGTTTTGGACATGTTTTGATTTTTTAGTTGTAGTTATAATATTAATAGTTTCACTAGACACAAAATGGTAAATAGTAGAATATCTTGCTGACATTATAACTGAAAGTCACTTTGGTACTAAAGATATTGTTTTCGGAAACTTTTCGAAATTTGCTGAGTTACTGGATCACGATTGTAATTGACATAACATCAACATGTGAACACACTAACTGTTAGCTCCTGGCATCAGGATGATTACACCATCGAACAATATATAGCAAGTGATTTCTTTAATCTGCAAATTGTTTGTCTATTGATATTTATTTTCAATCTCCAAAACAGAGATCTATCAGCTGTCAAAATGACGGAGACTATGAATGGTGGAGAGTTGATATGTCTGCTTATTGCATGCATTTAAGTGAAGGTAGATCTGTTGCATAGTTTATAAAAAAGCTGAAAATATCTTACTTTTCAATTTCCCAAAAGTGAGAACTCGACCCCTATCTGGATATCATTATATACAAGCAACAAAACTGGTATGGCTTTAAGTAACTGCTCACCTTGAGAATGACCTGGCAGATGCTATAATACGCAGGTTGCCAGGGCCGGCATCAGTCATCTTGGAGACACTACGTAAGGGGTTTGGTGAGGGTTTGCCTTGGAGAAATTCAGCAAATGTCTGTGCAACATCCTGCTCCCAGATGTAGGCATAATTGAGGAACAGCTCACATAATGCCTGTACGAACAATCGCAACACAATGTCATTGTCTCTATATGTGTATACATGCAGGCATGTATGTATTCTATTCATGCATGCATGCATGTACATCCATGTGTGTATATTTGCGTGTACTGCATTTATGTGCATGTGCGAATGTGTGATGTATGTAGTTCCATGGTGTATGGATGAACTGTTGCCGCATGCTCAATCACAAAGTTCATATATTATACTATCATCAAGCTGGTAGGCATGTGTAAAAACCTTTCTTCTTCTAACCAAACAACAAAACAAAATAAAGCACACAAGATATATGTATATCTATACAACACAAATAAAGTTACTGAAGATAACATTGTTAAAGTCATTACACAATTTTATTGGAGTTGTCATTATTTATACTAGCTAAAATGCCCAGTCTACAAGTGGTGATACATATTGTGATTGGAACAGTTTCTGTAGAATGTAAATCAAATATACAGGTTTCTAAAAAAATTGGAAGAAACTGCTGCACATGGAATCAATATTCTAAATCAAGAAGGGTTATTATACAATGGCATGTGATTATTTTAAAAGTTGTTTTTAGTGAAAAATATATTAAGAATAAATTTATATAGCGGGAATCTGAGCTCATAGGTGCAACATACAAGAATCATTAAACAGAACTGTGAACAGGGACGAACAAGACTCATCATTACATGTACATGTATAAGGGAGCAGGAAATGCAGGAAACGAAACTGTATGGCAGCATTGTGCAGTCTATTTATTGGGAAAAGTGGATGTCAGAATATTTTTGTATAACTTTTTTGTTGAACAACCCATTATATGTAAACCAATTTATATTTTTCAAAAACATACACGGGTAACATGGCTAAGGCATGTATAATGTTGATATGTGTATGTATGCAATGCTGACACTTTTACCAGGATATTACATTTTCACCATGCTACTGTGTGCAGAGAAATGAAACAATAAATGTCCACGTTCAGCTAGTTGTGTGTTGCTATGTCTCTTTTACAAATTACAAACAAATTTAATGAAATTCAACAACTAGAAACAATATTTTCTGTAGGTAAAGTTTTCATGACTCTGCCATGTTACTTTCTGCCATTATATATATATATAATATTGGTAAGAATCCTTGTAAATGAGGTAATTACAAAAAGGCATTATGTTTCTTTGGAGACTTCATAGATTAATCCATGAAAGTTTTGCACCGAAGATGCAAACCATGTAGGAGCTAAATGTTAACATACATATATACGGTAGCTCATTTATAGTCAGAAGCCCCTGATATACCAGAAAACAGCTCGTCAGTTGGAAATTATGAGGAAGCTTATATTGGTACCTTGCATTCATCCGCGTTCTGAAGCACCATCATAGTGATGTGACTGACTAGTTGTCTCACTTCATCATCTAAACTGATGTAATCCTGGTATGATCCCTGCAACAAGAAAGTCTCGCTCATATTATGACCCTTGCAACACTGTTTCATTCATGTTATGACCCTTGCAACAAAGTTTCATTAATGTTATGACCCTTGCAACAAGAATGTTTCATTCATGTTATGACCCTTGCAACAACAAGGTCTCACACATGTTAAGAACCTTACAACAATGTCTCACTCATGACATGACCCCTACAACAAGGTCTCATTCATGTTATGACCCTTGCAACAAGAATATTTCATTCATGTCATGACCCTTGCAACAAGGTCTCATACATGTTATGATCCTGCGACAAGAATGTCTCAATCATGTCATGACCCCTGCAACAAGGTTTCATTCATGTTATGATTCCTGCAATAAGAAAATTTCACTCAAGTTTTGACCTCTACAACTAAAATGTTTCACTCATGTTGCGACACTGCAACATAAAAGTTTCATTCATGTTATGACCCATGCAACAAGGTTTCACTCGAGTTGTTACCCCTCCAACATAAAGGTTCTACTCATGATATGATTCTTACAACAAGGTTTCACTTATGTTGTGACCCCTGCAACCTGAAGGTGTCCCTCATACTATGACTCCTGTGACAAGAAGGTTTCACTCGTGTTCTTGCCCCTGCAACAAGGCGGCTTCACTCAAATTGTGACCCAAGCAACAAGAAGGTTTCACTTGTATTGGGACCTTGCAACAAGAGGTTTCACTCAAGTTGTGACCCATGCAACAAGAAGATTTCATTCATGTTATGACCCACACAACTAGGTTTCACTCACATACAACAAGAGGTTTAACACATATTGTAACCATGTAATAAGGTTCACTCATGTTGAGACCCCTGCAACAAAAGGTTTCAATTGAATAGTCATGGATTCAGCATCAGCATGTTAGTGATAACACACAACATACAATATTATTTGGTGACAAATGTCCGATGTGTACACTGTATGAACATATTAATTTTATGATTTCAAAAGCAGACATGCTATCATATGACCTGCTTCGATAGCATCTAAAAAAATAACTAATAAAATAATTTGCATATCTACAAGATAACATAGCAAATAGGGAAACCTTTAAAAGACAACAATATTTTATATGCTATATAAACAAAGCTTGCATTAGCCAAATGTGATGTAGCAGTAGTGGATGCATGTAGATAACATACCTTGCCTCCAAGCATGTCAACAAGGAATCCTCGGGCAAGAAAACTGTTGAGCCAGTGCTGTACCGTCTCTTGGACACTCTCCTGAGAAGAATTCTCATCTAGTGGTGGACGCAGTGCTACTTTCTTCTCTATCAGCTCCAGGCGAATTGTCAGTATGGGAATGCTCATGTCCTGATACAACATTCAGTATAGGCATTTGATGTCTCTGTCACAGTACAGTGACATTTAGATTCTGAACATTCAGCACATCATATGAAATGGCTGAAGTGTGTGTGTGTGGGTGTGTGTGTGTGCATTCATGCGTGCATGTGTATGCGTGCATGTGTGTGTGTGTGCGTGCATCTGTATTTTATTATTCTTAATATAAATACCCATCGTAAGATTATATATATAACTTGGTAAATTTGAAGAAAACATGCACAGCATTGCAGACAATTGTAAGAAGAGTAAGTCATACTTATAATGTGCATTTGTTCACAATGCTATGCTTGTATTTTAGGATGACTTTTTCTAGGTTATGCCATCTTCATTAAATGCCTGCTATATTTTGTGAAACCATTTGACCTAAACATTACCTACAGCCAAAATATGAAAAACAGTCAAACTTGTCATAGTGGATATGAGTGACTAGTTTGCATTGCACACTACCTGTTCATTGTGGCCATCTGGCCATAACGGACATATTGCACATTCCCAATGATGGACCCGATGGGCAGGTTTTAGTGTACCGAGTTATCCTCTCAAGATGACAGTTATTTTGCAGTTGCCTGTTTCAGGGAGGTGGGCCATGGACAAGAATTGGGATCGGATATAGAGTCAGTGATCATAATTTACCAAAATAAAAAATTTAAATTATTGCACACATGCACACGCGAACGCATGCACACATATGTGATTATAATGGAACTATGATCCAGTCATTGTGGGCAAAAATTTAATGTTCTCACAAAATGGCACAGACAATTTATGCATGTTCAAGTATGCCCAACTCTGCCTTATTATATCAAATATCAGCAGGCAAATGTTTTGTGACCAGAGGGGGCTTGTGACTGTCATGTATTCAGATGTGGAGACACTATAATAAACATTAACTCCCAAAAAACAAATATCATTTACGTCAAAGCACTGCAATGTATCACTTTCACAATTATCAAGGGCAACAGAAACACCAGTAACAATGTTTAACATGCACACACATTGTTGAGTAACCCACTAATATACACACACACACATATATATATATATATGCATATATATATATATTTATGGTCAGTTATCACAAAATGTCCACACAGGGTGTTTTGTTTTGGAAAAATTAGAATTCATTATACACTGTATCTTGTTATCATTTTGGTCATTAATAAACATGTCGCAGCAATCGTGAAATAAATTTGGTTAGCTTAATTATAAAAATTCACTCTTTGGGATCACTTTGAACTTGCAATCCCGTGTTGCTCGATACCGAGTGTATACATGCATACCATACATTTAACATAAATATTATACAGTTTTTACTGTCTGCTATGTATTTTTGCTCTATTTCCTCAAACAAATAACATGTTCATGATTGGGAATCAAAATCAATTACATGTTTTGCTCTTCTATTTTGTTTATTATACAATTTCTAATTATTGGCTACAAGTTCTTTCCTCGTTTAGAATCGATTAGAGGTCATGTCATTAGTTGTCATTTCAATGGAAATCACTTTTATGTCTTCACTGCATAGTTATGCAATGAATATAACATCACCTTTTTAAAGAACATTGTTTGTGCTGATCCCATAATATGTAGCCTTCCTAGGTGTTTAAAATAAGTATATGCTCTGTATTGCGGAATGGCATTTTTTTCATGTAAATTTATCAAAATAGTAATAGTGGTCATAAAAGGTGTTTAATCTTGTATTGATCAGCTTCTGGCTGATTCCGGATGATAGTGACAGTCGTTAGTTTCTATCTAAAGACAAATATAATGTAATGGATATATAATTTATTATACATATATATATATATATATTGTACAGTAATATATTGTAATTATAATATGTAAACACAAATTGTAATTTGTCTGGATAAATACAATTTTGAAACATGAGGTACTTCTCACCGTTAGTATGTTTCCTACTGGCATTATGGCATGCACTTTCCTAATGCATAGCTAATAGGGTTAAAAGAACTAACATATCATTCTCATCATTACCAACTCTTCTTCCATAACCTCCAACATCTTAAATGTAGTTTTACATGATTGCACTGAGTTTCTAACATTTCATCATGATGGTTCCACTTTTAACCAAGTTATTTGTTTCTGCAGGGATAGGGCATGGTGGCATAGTGTTTAGAATGATGGACTCAGTCGAGATAATATAGGTTCAAATCCTTTTGTTGTTGTTTTGAACCTTGGGTAATTTCGTTTTCTCCATGCCTTCCCTGTCCAATTAGTTGTGTACATGAGGAGGCTATACGTAGCACTTAAAGGAACTGATAGTCATCATGCAGTAAATGTAACATGGGTGAATGTTGGTGTTAGAATTAACAGGTCTGCAAGGCGACAGAGTGTAAAATGTGTTGAACAGTCACTTGGACTGGATACTGCCATATTACTGTGTTAAATAAGAACATTCTTCTTAGTATTCGTGCTGAAACTGTAGAGTGGCTGAATGGTTCCCAGAGCAGATGAGTTGGTATAATAATTAACAAGTCTGCCAGGGAGTGAAATGTAAAGCACGTATAATCGTCACACGGACTAGATATTACACTATATAATAACGAGAACTATCCTCTTCTTAATTGCTCCTCCCACTCCTTCTGACTGACCCCTCCACTTGCCTGCCTCCAGTCAGATCCAGCATGACCACTGATCTGTGCCTTGCCGTATATACTAAACGTAATCTTCTTGATATTTTACACCTGCCATTTTTCTGTGTATGGCATATGGCTTTATTTATCTTTAAGCTTCTCTATAATGTGCCAATTTTTTTGCAGTGTATAGAAAATATTCAACCACAATGGACTTGGGATTCTGGTAATTTAAGGAGTTTTTAACAGAATATTTCTGCTTATCCCTCTTTCCAATAGCATGATTGTGTTGTATTTGTATTTCATACGTCTTCACTGCTGGAACTGGAGTAAAATAATCCAGTTTCTCTGGTACAGCTTCATTACTTGTAAAGATTAATAGTATGGGGAATATGCTAGTATACATATCACAGATTGTCACTTTCAGGAAAATGGAATATAAAAAAAAATGCACCTGATTGAGCATCATGATTGTCAACCCAGAATTGCTGTAAGAATTGAGAAATCGCCGCTTTCCCTAACATCCCTTCTTCCCACTCAATATGTTATTACCAGACCTTTTCAAAAAGTATGTGTCCAACATCTGATGTGATTTACTCAGTCGCCCACTTATTCAAATGGCCTCTGCCTTTTGCGCTACCATCGGCAAATGTTTGCCAAACACAAATGATGCTGAATATAAATATAGATATATATATATATATATTATATATCTGTACCTTTCCGAGCGTATACATTTGGATACCGCGCATAAGTACTGCCTTAATGCAATTATTTGTATGCTGATGTGTGGTACTGCCTGGAAAAACGTTTCAAGTATACTTACATAAGTTCAACCAAATGCCATTGGAAAATTATAATGGTACGGTTTTATATATTTTAATTACAATGTTGACACTCCCTTCTTCAATATATGTCTAAATACGATCAATATTATATTCTCAACTTATCATGCAATATTGCTTTATAGAAAATGAGTGATCGCAGTACTTTGACATAATATAAAAGCTGCAACACAGGCGGGGTTTATAAGCATACAGATATGTGATACCGAGCGTATGCTAGTACCGATGTGTTTCTACCATAGATTCCTAATTGTTTGCAACAGTGATTTGTTTTGTGCACAATTTATTTGGCATATGCTCGGTATCGTCAGACGGTACAAATGCCATAAAAAATAGGAAAAGTTCACTAGTATATCAGTATAATTTATCTAAAGGGGTGTTTCATATATGGGTGAAACATCGCTCACTAATATTTAAAACCCTGATACCTACAAATATGTCTATGTCATCCGCTCGGTATCATCAAAAACTACTCCACGTCAAAATGTGAGTCTATTATGTCTTACTACAGGTTTATATTAATTTGGAGGCCAATTTAACCAATCTACATTTGATCTAAACGGCCCTAGCAGAACATACAAATATAATTTTTTTTTTTTTTATTTACCCTTGCATTATGAATATTTGCACACGTTCGGTATCGCTCAAACTACCCCACCACATATGATGTCCTCATGACACATCCATTCAATAAAACGCTTAGATTTCTTGAAGACTCTATGTTAAACTATATACCATTGTAGAGGAAAATGCAGCACACAATTGTGATTATTGGTTATTGCATAATTCAAGTTAGTGCAACAGTATTGAACTAAAAACTTCAAAAAATTGTGAAAAATACCCTTTATTTAGCCATATCTTCCACAGTTTTTAAGATACACATATAAAAGTAGGGTTCTCATGACAGCTTACACTGTAAGTTGCTGTAAACACCATTACAATGCCATGTTGTATATTTTTGTAATGGTGATATCCAAAAAATCCAGATTGGACGTTTCGTGATAACTGCCATATATATAATTATATATATATATATATATACATACATATTCTGTGTATATATATATGTATATATATATGTAAATATATATATACATATATTTATATATATGTATATATACATATATGTATATATATATATATATGTATGTATGTATATATATGTATATGTATATATATAGCTATATATGTATATATACATATATGTATATATATATATGTATGTATGTATATATATGTATATGTACATATATAGCAGCCACACAAACAAAGATGGAAAGTTAAACATCACATATCGAGAGAGAAAAACATCTGGGTAAGGCAGAAGACAAAGGTCATAGACGTGATAGAACAAATCAGAAGATAGAAGTGGATCTGGGCAGGGCACATCAGCAGACTACGAGATAACCAATGGATATCACGTATCACAACCTGGAGATCTTACGAAAGGAAATGATCTAGAGGAAGACCGGTGAGACAGTGGAGAGACGAACTAGATGAGTACTGGAAGAGCACCATCTGGCAGAGGATAACGCAATACAGGCAGATTAGGAAACGACATGCTGAGGCCTTCACCCAACCTCGGGACACTATGGCTGCACAATGGTGATGATAATATATATTCATATGTATATATATATATATATATATATATATATGTACTTATATATATATATAGACGTATATACACTGTATATATATATATATATATGTGTAAATATATTTGTACATATATATATATGCACAATAATGATGATCATATATGTTCATATGTATATATATATATACATATGCATATATACATGTACATATATATATATACATATATATATCTGTATATATATATATATATGTATATATATATATACATTATATAATTATACATATATACACAGGGATTGATCTGGAAAAAGACTTGCATGTGCCCTTCATCTGATGTGCACGGGCATATCAGATGTAGGACTATGTGAGCTTTCAAAAATTGATGTGCCCCAAATCAGTTGATTAAAATTGTATTAATTAATTTGCACAATAGTATGATCGCTTAAATAACCTGGTAAATGTGATCATTACATTTTAAATATTAGGCCTGTAACCGTGTTATTCTTTAACTTGTTTTGAATTTTATTCAGGACTGCCTATGTGACATATTTCTGGGTAAAAAATATAACCATCAATATCAAAGTGCTCAGAAACGTTCAGTTTTTCAAAATCTGTAACATTACAAAAACACCTTTTGATTTAATTAAATCAAACGGCATTTTTGTGGACGATGCTAGCACTTCTATTGGGGAGGATACGGTAGGCCAACATATTAAGCGACACCATTTTCATTCGGCCAGCCTCCCTTTCGATTTCTGCGCTTCGGAAAGGTAAACACATCCACGCTTGTTTGTTTACGTTTTGTTTTGGTGTGGTGTATTCTATACTCTGCATTGTTAGTCAGTACGTTGGACTTTATCCTCGTGCTTTGTTTGAAGTGTGCTGTTCCGTTTTCAATTTCGACATTGTGATTGTCTATTTACAAACTGGGGTGGTCGGACTTTCCTTTGTTTCTGAATTGACAAGTAGGCGGAGCTTAACGATGTTTTTCGCCTTGGCTCACATTTACCAACTTTCGATGAGCTTTACGAAGTTACTGCTGTCGCCCCACACTGCTGGCGTTTTTGGTACAGTTCGTTTTAACTTTTAATTTTCCTTTTTTCGAGTGTAATTATCTTTCGATATGTTTTACTCGAATTAAAGCCACTGGCTAGCGCAAGCCTTTTGCTCTACACTAGCGGCCCCCACGGCACTAGCTGTAACTGTCAGTTCACGGCATGAATGAGGTACCGACGTCAATTTGTTCACGGAGATTTGTTTTGTTATACTGTTTACTTATGCCTTTTTTGTTGGCTTTATGTTTTAGACCGTTAAGATTGTGCCCTATTTGTGGACAATTTAAGGCTGTGCCAGCTTTTGGCCGTCTTGTAGGTCATTAAGACTGCTACTTGTTGGCCGTTTGTAGACCGTTAAGGTTGTGCCATATTTGTGGCCTTTTTAAGGCGGCCAGCTTTTGGCCGTCTTGTAGGTCACTAAGACTGTGCCACTTGTTGGCCGTTTTAGACCGTTGGCCGTTTATAGACCTTTAAGGTTGTGCCCTGTTTGTGGCCGTTTTATGACTGTGCCAGGATTATGGCCGTCTTGTAGGTCGTTACGACTGCCCAATTTGGTCATTTTTATTTTGTTACGTTACGTGTCTGTTCATCTTAATGGGCTGTGAACTAATTATTTTAATACGGTCTTTCTCTTGCGTAAAGGGATTGTTCTACCACGCAGTATTCGGTTCATACGATTGCCCATAGCGCTTTTCAAATTAATAGTATATATATACACCTTTTAATCCTTTGCCAAGGTGTTTATGCATACAGATTATAAATGCAATTTCTCGTCAGACATTTTTTCCCTTCCTTGGTTTTTCTTTACAAAGTTTTCAGAATGTCCACAAGGAGAGGTCGTTCTGTGATGGTGCCTACACGATATCGGGTTGGCTCACCGCTGCGATCGTCTCGTAAGGGCCCTCATTCGGCCTCATCGGGAGAGAGCGCAGCTATGACGGCGATTGACACAGAGTCGCATGTGACAGCGGCTGATCACCCGGATCTGTCTGCCATAGCCGAGTCTGTGACTGCAGGGTCTCGGTCTATCAGTTCTGCAACGTTGGCAGGCAATGAGGATGTCCAGGGTGATGTTCCTACGTACATGGCTAGTTTTGCCTCCGTGCCCCTTGGGAGTCTTGTTGATTCCACCCTCAAATCCAAAATTTGGGCCAAGCAGTTTATCGACTTGACACTGTTGTTGGGAGACCCCACTTCCCAAACTACGGTGTTTTTGGATGTGGATAGCAGTTCCACAGTTGTGAAGGTTAAAGACCACAATGCAAAGAAGATTTCAACAATTGAGCAGTGGTCTGATGCCTTCCTGGTGTATGCTGCTATCTACACCCAATGACACCCTGCGGAAATTCGGGACATCCTGAAATATATCCAAATCATACGAAGCATGGCTTCCACATCCCGGACCCGGTGTCTTCCTTGCATACGACCGGGATTTCCGAAAACTTAGGGCCCACAATTCCATGCCGTGGAGTCATCTGCACCAGGAGCTTCATTTCACTGTCACTCGGCATGCTTCTACTCTACCGACTGCTTCCACGCCCTTGGGAAAATCGCAGCTTCCAAAGATGCAGTTCTTTCCGTCAGGATACTGTTTCGTTTTCTGTACCTGGAACCTGAAAGAATCCCAACTGCCGTTACCAGCACCTCTGTCCCATTTGCAGGGGTCGCCATGCCCAGTGTAAATGTCCCCGACGTGCGGCTCCCACCTTCCCAAACACCCAGGCTCCCAACGCTGGTGCACGCCCCACGCCTCCTATGCCTATTAAACGAAAGTAATTATGAGGTCATTTTAGCTCAAGAACTTTGGCATGGTTTCACAGAACGGTTGAGACTTTCCTTTTCTGGAGATTTAAGCCAACGGGCAATACCATGTAATCACCCATCTCTTTTATCTAATCCCACAATAGCGTTGGGTATGATCCATAATGAGCAACACTTTGGTCGTATTGCCGGTCCTTTTGCCACACCTCCCTTTCCTGATTTAGTGATTTCGCGTTTAGGGCTTGTACCAAAGAAGGAGCCAGGAAAATTCCGCATTATTCATGACCTTTCATTCCCAAAGGGCAATTCCATCAATTCCGGAATACCGGAGTTTTGTTCCGTTTCATATGAAGATTACGATTATTTCGTTTCGCTACTGTTATCAGTTGGCCAGGGTTGTTTCATTGCGAAAGCTGACATTGCGTTCCGCATTATTCCGGTACATCCAAGTGATTACCATCTACAAGGGTTCAGATTTGACGATATGTATTTCTATGACAAATGTCTTCCTATGGGCTGTTCTATATTGTGCAAAGTTTTTGAGCAATTCAGTTGTGCCCTGCAGTGGATCTTGTAGAACAAGTATCACGTGTCTTTCATGTCACACATTCTTGACAATTTTATTTTCCTTTCCCTGTCTGAATCGGTCTGTAAACTATACTTACAACAATTTTTCTCACTGGCTGACTTCCTGTCGATTCCTGTGAATCATAACAAAACTGTGCCGCCGTCCACTTGCGTTACCGTTCACGGCATTGAAGTAGATACGTTGCAGATGCAGGCTAGGCTGCCGCAGGACAAACTGCAAGCTGCAGTTACCTTAGTGAAGTCTTTCAGCTGACGTCGAAAGGTTACTTTGCGTGACCTACAAGTCTCATAGGCACGTTGAATTTCGCTTGTAATGTCGTCGTTCCGGGATGCTCCTTCTTACGTTGTTTAATCGATCTCACATTGGGTATTGTTAAGCCGCACTTTCATATCTGTTTGGGGCGGGAAGCACATCTAGACATGGCCGTCTGATTTCTGTTCTTGGATAACTTTAATGGGACACCGCTTGTCATTAACGATCTCTGGCACTCATCTGAGGAACTGGAACTCTTTACAGATGCTTCTGGTTTGGGGTTTGCTGGCTTGTTAAAGGGTCGGTGGTTGCAAGGTCACTGGCCTTCCTTTTGGTGTGACCTCAATATCGCTATCAAGGAACTGTTCCCCATTGTCTTGGCTTTGTACTTGTGGCCCAATGTTCTTGCCAACATACATCTTCTCGTGTTGTGCGACAATGAAGCAGTACTTCATGTTATCAACAACCAGACGAGCAAAGATAAGAAACTTATGTCACTTATCCGTACTATGGCAGTATCGCTTATGCGCAGCAACGTTATTCTTCGGGCAAAGCATGTCCCTGGTAAGGTGAATACCATGGCAGATGCGTTGTCTTGGTTTCAAGACATCCCAGAACTGCGCAGACAGAATGGTCTCGAGGCAGTGCAATCAGTCATCCCGGCCGATCTCATGCCTTGGCCACTATAAGTGTGCATCGGTTTGATGGTGTTGCACGGTTTCGTCAATCATGTTAGTCACAGACATTTCAGGGACAAATGTTACCTATCATTATTTTGCTTTAAAATTGCTTTCTAGTTTGGTAGGGCTTTCTTTATATCAATATGTATTTGTGTATATATATTATATATGTCACAAGTTTTTAGCATTACGCATACTGTGGATATAATGAGACTGACATGATACACATGGCCATTGGACTACTGTTCTGGTACTTACATGTATACGTTATGTTTATTTGCATCATGGTTGCTTTCTACTTAGGTGGGGCATACCCCGATGTGGTCTCATTTCACCGAACACATTTTTCTGTGCAGTTATTTTGGGGGCACATGTGCTTTCTACTTAGGTGGGGCATATTGTGTGGTCCTGCAGGTTTGCTTTCGAGATATTTATGTTCATTACATATCGTAGACTTCTGTTATGTATTTATGGGTTGTTGTAACTTATTTTACGAATGCTTTCAACTTAGGTTGGGCATGCAGAATTGACAGTTACAATTTCCGTTTAACAACAATTACTCGGAATCCTGTGGGGTGGGGGGAGCCATTATTTCATAATGGCCTGGTGTGGTTGTTTTCCCCCACCTTTGCTGATATCTAGTATATTAATTATCTAAGCTAACAGAAATGCTTAGATCGATTGGATTATGTATTCATGTATTTTATTTTGGCTTTTTGTTATTATAAAGCCCATATACAAACTCACCTTTGCTTTGTGTTATCAGCAAACTAGCCATGATTCCTAGTATGTTTAGAGAGATAGCTTCGTGCCACAAACAAACTAGATACGTTGTGGGTAGGTGTGCCCCATTTTTCATGGACTGGTCATGCTACTAGTCTAAGGCTCCAAGGATAGGGAGATTCTATCCGAGAAATACGATGCAGCAGTTTATGACATTGAGTGACAACGATTCACATACATGCGAGCATCAACTAAAAACATTCAAAAAACCATGTTGATTAAACACTAAAAAACTCATTGATACACCGATGAACAGATGTATGGAATAGCCTCACTCAGTCAGTACCTCTGGTTGAGATTGCATTGGTGCAGTCTTTTGAGAGGAGTTAAATTAGCTCAATTAAATTATACTATACAGTAAGACTATCACAGGTAAGATTAGAACATAGCATTGGGTTCGAGGCTATATTTGGCGGAGATAGATCGTAGAAATTGGTGGTGCAGAAAAGTTGATAAACAAGTGGAATTACAGATTGATAAGTATTATTCTTGCCTTAATATCATTCATAAAGTTGCAATAATCATATATTGAGTAGCAGTTGTGCTTAAAGTTAGTTAAAGTATTTTAGAACACCTTAATATAGTGAGTGATAATAGGGTAACTCACTTAGCCTTCGATAAGTTATTATGTGGTAGAATATATAGGAGATAAAGTAACAACCATCAAACTACTTACATAAGATAATATCTGTGTAAGCCAGTACTTGCTAGATATTTTGATTAGGTAGCATTGTTGTTAAAACTAAGCAAGGGCGATAGTTGGGTGGCGTAACCTAAATAAATAAAGGGGAACCCAAATAAAGCAGCCTAACGTAACGTAACTGATTGTATTTAAATTAGGTCACTACTGGTAATGTTAGCATTCGTGACAGGATAAATAGTCGGCTGTGTAATTGAAATTTGTAACCTAAAGTGTGCTGTAGTACACAGGAAACAGTCTTTATAAAGACTAAGTTAGTTAAGTTATTAAATAAATTCTCATCGGGATATGGCGCCTTGCAAGCGGCAAGTCAAGGCAAAGTGACACTTGATGTGCAATCACTGCCACAGCTGGGTAGATTTTGCATTGTCCGGCTGTGGGAAGTCATGGGCAGAAACCATGGAGGAAGGATTCACCTTTCAGTGCATTGGGTGTTGGAAGGTGGAGTGTCTGCAGATATTGTGAAGGGAATGGAGATGGGAATTAGCAAGGAGGCAGGTCGAATGTAGAGAGAAGACAGGGAGTGAGGTGAGAATACTGCAAGACTGAAGGAGAATAGCAGTGGCAAGAAAACTGAGGAAAGGAGATTGAGAGGAAGGAAGGTGATTGGAGGGGAAGAAATTGGAAAATCTACAACAGAAAACAAGACAAGCGTGAAGGTGACAGGGAAGAAAGTGACCGTAGAGAAGGAGGGATGGAATATGGGACGGGAGAGGAGAGAAGAAAATGAGATGGGACGAAAGATGAAGGGACGAAAGGAAGTGAGAGCAAATGTGATAGAAGAGAAGTCGATAAAAGAGACGCAGACAGGAGGAAAGGTGACAAGACAAAAAAGGACAAGAAAGAATGGATCGGAAGAGAATGTGACAGGTGAGAAGACGACAGGGAGGAAAGACAACAACCAGACAGATGCAAACTGAAGGAGCTATTCTAAGGCAGTGATTGAGGGGGCAATGAGGAAAGAGAGGGTGTTTATGGGCGACTCCATTACGAGAAAGACGGACAAGACACTGAGCAGGGGGAAAGACATCGTTGTTTGTCTACCGGGGCTAGGATTGAACATGTGACTGACAGGGTAGAGAAGGTATTGGGAAATGGCAAGGGAGGGTCTATTCTGGTACATGTAGGAACAAATAATGCAGACTGGGAGGGAACAACTGTGATAGTACAGAAGAATAGACAGTTAGTGAGGAAGCTAAAGAAGACAAGAGTTGAACAGGTTATTCTGTCAGGAATTTTGCCAGTAATGGGAGGAAGGGGGGCAACGTATAGAAACTGCAAGAGGATGGCGACCAATGCACTAGTTGAGCAGATGTGTGAAGAAGAGGGGGTGGGATTCACAGATTTATGGGAATACTTTGTTGGGAGGGAAGATATGTACATGAGAGATGGCCTCCATCTTAGTGGAAAGGGGGCAGCAGTTTTCTCAGAGAACCTGCTGCGATCTGTTGACAGTGGGACAGGTTGCATCTATTTAAACTAGATTCGCAGGGGGGACTCACAGTAAAGCCTGAAAATGGAGGCATAGATAAAGACAGCACAAATAAATCAGCAAATAAAGCAAATAACAGTCTGGAAAACTCTTCTGAAGCTGGATATAAATGTGTTTGTCTAAATGCAAGGAGTATAATAAACAAAAGAAATGAACTAAACATTATGGTAGAAGATATTGACCCTCATATAATAGGTATAACCGAATCCTGGACTACCACCGATATATCAGATGCTGAATTGGGACTGACAGGATATGTAATGTTTAGAAAAGATAGAATAGGAAGAAAGGGAGGTGGAGTTATTTTATATATTAAAGAATCTATCCAGGCTTATGAAATAAAATTAGAAAGAGAAGCAGATTGCGAACAAGCTGTTTGGTGTAACATAGTTACAGGAAACTCAACATTAACAGTTGGGTTAGTTTATCTAAGTCCAAACATAAGCATAGAAGAGAATGCAAAAATACAAAACGCTATAAGGGAAGTAAGCAAACGGGACTGTATTATTACGGGGGATTTTAACCACGGTCATATACAATGGAAATCTCTTCAGAGTATGGTGAGTGAGGACCACAAGTTTTTAGTTTTAGTTCAAGATACTTTCCTTTCTCAACATGTGCTAGAAACAACCAGGGGTGAGAATGTGTTAGACATAGTTTTGTCCTCACAGAATGAATTAGTTGACAATGTCAAGATATGTGAGCCACTGGGGAGTAGCGATCACAACCAGATACATTTTACCATCAAAGTAAAATCAGAAAGGAATAGTAAAAAGCAGTATAGGAGAAATTTCCACAAAGGAAGATATAAGGACATGAGGATATATTTACCAAAGATAGACTGGAAAAATAAGTCAGCAACAGAATGCTGGAATATATTAAAGAGTGAAATTAAGTGCATAGTCAATAAATTTGTACCCTTCAAAAAACAAGGGAAACGGTCCAAAAAGGAACACTTATCGAAAGAAGCCATTAGAAAAATTAAGTATAAACAAATGATGTGGAAGTCATATAAATGTACTAGAAATGATGAAGACTACAACAGTTATAAAGAAGCACTTAACCAAGCTACAGCTGAAATTACTAACAATTAGCTAGTAATATAAAACATGACATCAAGAGTTTTTATGCGTATGTTCGAAGCAAACAGAAAGTTCAAGATAAGGTCGGTCCTCTAGAAGATAGTGCTGGAAATATAATATCAGAGGGATTCTTAATGGCAGAAGACCTGAATGAGTACTTTAGTTCAGTGTTTACCAGAGAAGATATTAGTTCACTGCCAGTACCAAAGGCTAAGTTCAAGGGGGCAGATTCAGACTATTTAGGACAATAAATTGTAACCCCAGAAATGGTAGCTAAGAAAATAAGGGCTATGAAGGATAATAAATCACCTGGAGTGGATGGGATTCCACCCAAACTACTATTGGAAATTGCAGAACAAATTAGCGTACCGCTTGCAACAGTTTTCAATTTGTCATTAGAAGAGGGAGTGGTTCCTTTAGAACGGAAAGAGGCAAACATTATACCGTTATTTAAAAAAGGTTCGAGAAACAAGTCAGAGAACTATAGACCAGTGAGTTTAACATAAGTGATTTGCAAATTATTAGAAAGACTAATTAAAGATCACATGGTGGATTTTCTTGTTAAACAAAACTTGATAAACCCATCTCAACATAGTTTTTTTAAAGCGAGGTCATGGTTAACAAATATGTTATGTTTTTTGGAAAACATCACTAAGTGGGTAGATGAGGGATCACCGGTAGATATCGTCTACTTAGATTTTCAAAAAGCTTTCGACAAAGTACCACATCAAAGATTACTGCTGAAACTAAAGGCCCATGGCATAGGAAATGGTATAATAAACTGGATAGAACAATGGCTGATTGACAGAAGACAACGTGTAGTAGTTGATGGGGAGGCTTCAAACTGGAAATCAGTCTTCAGTGGGGTACCACAGGGATCAGTATTAGGATCTATATTATTCTTAATATATGTCAACGATTTGGATGATGAAATAACAAGCAAGGTGTTGAAATTTGCGGATGATACAAAAGTGTTTAGAAGGATTAAAAGTGATGGAGAACAGCATTTACAAGATGATCTTGACAGGTTGATCAAATATGGTCTGAAAACTGGCAAATGCTGTTCAATTTTGGGAAATGGAAATGCCTCCACACAGGACATGGGAACGAAGAGGTAGAATATACAATGGGGGGTACTGTACTAAGTACTACTGTAAAAGAAAAGGACTTAGGGTTAACCATTAGTGCTGATATGAAAGTTTCAGAGCAGTGCGGAAATGCAGCTTCAAAGGGAAATCAAATCCTTGGATTAATTAGGCGAAACATAACGTATAAGGAAAAAGAGCTAATAATACCGCTATACAAAACAATACTTAAGCCTCATTTAGAATATTGTATTCAAGCTAAATAAAAGGGTCGGACTCTCGATAAGCCAAAGGGCTTCCTTGTCCACCTGCCACCTAGAGTAAATTCTCTGGGTGGCAATCTTGTTAAATCTTGTTAAATTGTCTTTTTTCCAAAGTTTATGGCCCAAGGTGGTGGGGGCATTTGTAATGAATGTACTATTTGTGAGCCTTGATGATGGAGGCATGATTTATTAACATGCTTTAAAACAAATAATGTTTTGTTTACAATGTACTCCAGTTATAATATTTAGCAAACATACATGAATTTAAAAACATGCATATAGTGTGGATGGATATTAATTTGTATAGATGTGAACGGATTGCACTTTGTTCAGCAAGAGTTGAAAGTTAGCGATGGGTGATGGAAACAAATGCTGTTAACGGTGCTTGACTAAAGCTTATAAACAGTGTCAATGACAGGCAATGGGTAGGCAAGGCACAAGGGTATTGATTAGTCATCAATGTAAGATGTGATTTAAATAATTCCATTCAGGCCATTGTTCTGTTTGTTGTCTGCGTGACCGTTATCTGTGTTCTGGCACAGACTGTAGCAAACCAGAATGCTATTTGGGCCTCAAAATGCGCTAAGCCTCAGACGCAATATATTTATAGCGTAAATATGCATGGGATGACGGAATTACTTAATTATCGCATCAACGTGTCAAATTTAGGTAAAACTACAATTAAAATCGAGATGGATCCGGACTCTACACAAGTGCTCCTCAATTTTCTAAGACACATTTTTGTATGCGTCTTTTGGGCACATGCAGCAAAAAAGTATGCAGCATTCCAGTGTACAACGTGTCATTGATGTGTTTCCATGCTCCAAGGGAATCCCTGTATACATGTGTACATATATACATATAGGAAGACCGGCGAGATGGTGGAGAGATGAACTAGACGAGTACTGGAAGGGCACCATCTGACAGTGAACAGCACAAGACAGGTACATTTGGAAACGACATGCTGAGGCCATGATGACGATGAATTGTGTGGTCAGCCATTCTCCAACAACTGCCACTTTGGACTCATGTTCAACTGATTGGAAAATTAAATGATTGTTGGGAATTTATATTACATCCAGAGAGAAAAAACAAACTCAGATGTTGCTTGACAAAGAGAACCCAAGATAGAAAAACTGGCACATTCTTGTGCAAGCCTTGTGTGCCACACCTAGTCAGGAAGAGAATAAGTAATGCTTAAACAATTCAAAACATGGAAAGAGGCATTAACTCTGTTCTCTTAAGCGTACACCATTCCTTTTGTTTCTCGAGGTGATTTCACTGTTTTACTTGATGGTGCTACTTTTGTTTTCATTTTGTTCAATATTTACACACTTGATGATGCATTTATTTTGAATACAAAAATGGTGTTCTTGTTTTGAGAGAGCATATTGTTCGGAATCAAGACATACATTTTTTTGTCAATCGTTTGTAGTTACCAAGTGTTTAAAACTAATTACAAAAGTCACTTAATGAAGATAAGTTAGTCACAGTGATAGAGGTAAACACATGTCCAGTATTATTTTTTAAATATGGACATAGCAACAGTGTTCCACATAAATTCAGGTAAGAAACATCAATGAAAATGACTGGCAAGTTATTTATACATCCGTATGATTGAATGCTTACCAGATCATTACAAAGCATAGATATAGGTAGAACATCTTTCATCATCACTGAACCTTGAGTCTAATTTGATATTGCTGGAGAGAAAATTATAATAAATGATGGATCCTCCAAGGGAATCCCTGTATACATATGTACATATATACATATAGGAAGACTGGCAACATGGTGAAGAGACGAACTAGATGAGTACTGGAAGGGCACCATCTAGCAGAGGATAGCGGAAGACAGGTACATTAGGAAACAACATGCTGAGGCCTTCGCCCAACCACAGGACACTACGGCTGCACAATGATGATGATATATATATATATATATGGTCGATTCTCCAAATTTGGGGACAATTGGCTCTCCAAGGAGGGTCAACAAAAACGTGTCATGATCGAATTCATATTTTGGTGACATATACTAGACATATTTATTTTCCGAACCAAAATTTGCCACACATTTCCTTGAAATTTCTGTCAAGAATGGGCTGTTGAAGTTCAAGTATGACTTTGTAATTGCATATATGTTACATACATTCATAATGTAATACAAACAATTGTTTCTACTTTGTGCATGAAAAATGAAAAAGACTGAATGAAAGAGAAAGTTAGCTTTTGTTTAAATGCTGAAGTGAGTGTATATAGTAATATTACCTCCATGTGTTCCAGGTCTTCTAGCTGCAGATAAAGAACATCAGTCAGCATTTAAAATGATATGGAACAATTTTAAAATGTGTCCTGTTAACAATTGAACATTCAATGAAAATAAAAAGTGGCATGATAAACTCTTATTAGTTATTAACTGACAGACAGCAGCAATGACATAGAGGAATGCTATCAAGTTGTTGAGTTTTTCTTATACACATGAATGCATCACACACCATACACAGACAATACACACAACACCACACATACCAAACACACACTGAATATATCAAACACACACTGCACATATCAAACACACACTGTATATATCAAACACACACTGCACATATCAAACACACACCGTATTTATCAAACACACACTGCACATATCAAACACACACTGTATACACCATGCACACACACCACACACCACACACCACACACACATGACACACATACCATGCACACACACACACCATGCACACAGCACATACACCGTGCATACACAGCACACACACCATACACACACAGCACATACACCGTGCACAACACACACCGTGCACACATCTTACACACTCAGAACACACATTGCACATACACCGTGCACACACATCATGCACACACAGTACACACAGCATATACATTGTGCACACACACAGCATGTCCACTGTGCACACACTCCATGCACACACAACGCACACACCATGCACACACAGCACACACACCGTGCATATGCAGCACACATACCGTGCGCACAGCACACACACCTTGCACACACAGCACACAATACAATTCACACACAGCACACACACACAGTGCACACCCAGCACACACAACACATACACCGTGTACATACAGCACACACACAGCACACACACAGCACACACACAGCACACACACACAGCACACACACACACAGCACACACACACAGCACACACACAGAGCACACACACACAGCACACACACAGCACACACACACACACAGCACACACACAGAGCACACACACACCGCACACACACACAGCACGCACACACAGCACGCACACACAGCACGCACACACACAGCACACACACAGCACACACACACACAGCACACACACGCAGCACATGCAGCACACGCAGCACACACAGTACACACCGTGCATTCAAAGCACACACACCGTGCACCCACATCACACACACCGTGCACTCACATCACACACACCCACCCACACAACCACACAACCACCCAACCACCCACCCACACATGCATGCACACACGCATGCACGCACGCACACTTACACACACACACACACACACACACACCAACACACACACACCCAGGTATTTAGCACGTTGAACCTACCCAGGTATCTAGTTATCCAGAACCTACTCAGGTATTTCATTGTCATTGTTTAGCGGGTTGAGCAGAGATTCAGCAAGAATGTTGCATGGTTCACGGTTCAGTATAAAGACAGTACAAAGCGGTCACACACTAACATGCAAGTACCTGGTTCATGTTGGATGTCACAATCTGTTTGAGCATTGACTGCAGACTTGCGAGACTTGATTGTTTCAAGCCATTCAACACTATCTCATCAATGTAGTCCACATATTCTTGCCACGCTGGTGATGCCTCGCTGATCTCTACAGCCTGCAGATATAAATCTATATATTAATATACTACCTTGGAGGTACTGTAAGTGTATCTCCTCCCAGGGGTTGAGGTCCACTCATCTGTTTCTGTGTACATTTGCATCCTTGGATCTTGTTGCTGTTATATTTAGAGTAAAATTAGTGATTGGAAAATTAAATGATTGTTGGGAATTTATATTACATCCAGAGAGAAAAAACAAACTGAGATGTTGGTTGACAAAGAGAACTAAAGATAGAAGGAACTGGCATGTTCTTGTGCAAGCCTTGTGTGCTACACTTAGGCAGAAAGAGAATAAGTAATGCTTAAACAATTCAAAACATGGAAACAGGCATTAACTCTGTTCTCTTAAGCGTACACCACTCCTTTTGTTTCTCGAGATGATTTCACTGTTTTTACTTGATGGTGCTACTTTTGTTTTCATTTTGTTCAATAGTTACACACTTGAAGATGTATTTATTTTGAATAAACAAATGGTGTCCTTGTTTTGAGAGCATATTGTTTGGAATCAAGACATACATTTTTGTCAATCATTTGTGGTTACCAAGTGTTTAAAACTAATTACAAAAGTCAATTAATGAAGATAAGTTAGTCACAGTGATAGAGGTAAACACATGTCCATTATTCTTTCTAAAATATGGACATAGCAACAGTGTTCCACATAAATTCAGGTAAGAAACATCAATGGAAATGACTGGCAAGTGATTTATACATCCGTATGATTGAATACTTACCAGATCATTACAAAGTATAGATATAGGTGGAACTTTAGATCTTTCATCATCACTGAACCTTGAGTCTAATATGATATTGCTGGAGAGGAAATTATAATAAATGATGGATCCAACCTTGAGAGAAAATAACAGTGATCAGACCAATCAAGGGAAACACACCCATCCATCCAGGGAACAAATGATTACAGAAATCAGAAATCGAATGGATCCGAAAGTCAAGGCTCAAGCTTAGCATTGCAGATTACTGTCACATGTAGATAAAATAGGACAGTACATTTATTGGGTCAAGTATGCTTAACAAGTCAAATACGATTTATATATCAACATGAAAATAATGAGTCATTCAGTTTCTTGTTTCAGTTCTGACTAAGATAACATTTAATAGAAATGTCTGTCTAGACAACAACTGACCTTAAACGATGCCTCAAGGAGAGAATGTATCCTGTGGCCCGAAGGAACCACCAGGTTCTCAAATTCTTCATTCAGATTCCTAAACATTTAGAAATATATGAACAAGTAAATAAATTAAGTGTTAAAATCATCTGGTTTTAGCTACTCACAACATACATCTTTCTCACATAATTCAACATACATCTGTCTCTATGTCTACTCACAACTACAGTTCAGCACACATCTGTGTTTATGTCTACTCACAGCTACAGTTAAACTCACATCTCTCTCTGTGTCTACTCACAACAACATTTCAACTCACACCTGTGTCTCAGTCTGCACACAACAATAGTTCAACACACATCTGTCTCTGCCTACTCACAACTACAGTTCAACTTACATCTGTCTCTATGTCTATTCACAACAACAGTTCAACTCACATCTGTCTCTATGTCTACACACAACAGTTCAAATCACATATGTTTCTATGTCTACTCACAACTACAGTTCAACTCACATATGTCTCTATGTCTACTCATAACAACATTTCAACTCACATATGTGTCTATGTCTACTCACAACAACAGTTCAACTCACATATGTCTCTGTGTCTACACACAACAACAGTTCAACTCACATATGTCTCTATGTCTACTCACAACTACAGTTCAACTCACATATGTCTCTGTCTACACACAACTACAGTTCAACTCGCATCTGTGTCTATGTCTACTCACAACTACAGTTCAACTCACATCTGTCTCTATGTCTACTGACAACTGCAGTTCAACTCACATATATCTCTGTCTACATACAACAACAGTACAATTCACATATGTCTCTATGTCTACTCATAACTACAGTTTAACTCACATATGTGTCTATGTCTACTCACAACTACACTTCAACCCACATCTGCCTCTATGTCTACTCACAACTACAGTTCAAATCACATGTCTTTGTCTACACACAACTACAGTTCAACTCACATCTGTCTCTATGGCTACTCACAACAACAGTTCAAAGCACACATGTTTCTATGTCTACTCACAACTACAGTCCAGCACACATCTGGGTTTATGTCTACACACAACAACAGTTCAACACACACCTGTCTCTATCTCTACAAACAAAAGTTAAACTCACATATGTCTCTGTGTCTACTCACAACTACAGTTCAACTCACATCTGTCTACACACAACAACATTTCAACTCACATCTGTCTCTATGTCTATACACAACAACAGTTCAACTCACACCTATGTCTATGTCTACACACAACTACAGTGTAAGTCACATATGTCTCTGTATCTACACACAATTACAGTTTAAGTCACAGCTGTCAACATTCATACTCAATCCTGAAGTATAACTAACTATCTTCAATGACATACCGCTGCATCATGACAAGTTCATCAATTGAGTAACTTCTGTTGTGATCCCGTATGCTAAAGATGTCATGCTGGCCACTTGACCATGACATGGTGATCTCAGTGATTTCATGACAGTTGGTCTGCACTATGTCGAGGTTGGTATGTAGATCAACATTCACAATGGCATTGGCCATCTCTATGAAGTCTGCACTTTCCTGAGTCTTCCAAGTGTAGCTGTTCAGGCCTTCTTCAAACAGCTGTGTAGGAACAAACCAAACACCTTTCTCAATAATGGCATGTTCGACATTGTCATTTTGGTGACTTCTGATGGTGGTTCTAAGCTCCAAAGCTAACAAAAATTGAAAATAAATTTTCAGAAGTGACTGCCAACTAAAACTGACCAAGATTTGTGAGAGAGTGAGAGAATTAATAAAAGAAAGGGGATGTGAAAAAGAGAAGGTAAAATTAAATGCAGGTTTACCATGACTTTATATTGACTGATCCACCTAAACCTGCAGTAACTGATCCGCCTAAATCTCTAGTGACTGATCCATCTAAACCTGTAGTTACTGATCCACATAAACCTCTAGTGACTGATCCACTTAAACATGTAGTGATTGATCCATCTATACCTCTAGCAACTGATCCATGTAAATCTCTAGTAACTGGTCCACCTAAACCTGTAGTGACTGATCCACCTAAAACTCTAGTGAATAATAAACCTAAACCTGTAGTGCATGATCCACCTAAACCTGTGGTGGCTGGTCCATGTAAATCTCTAGTAACTGATCCACCTAAACCTGCTGTAATTGATCCACATAAATCTCTAGTGATTGATCCATCTAAACATCTAGCGACTGATCCACCTAATTCTGTAGTGATTGATCCATCTAACCTTCTAGTGACTGATCCACCTAAACCTGTAATGACTAATTCACCTAAACATGTAGTGACTGATCCATCTAATCCTATATGGACTGATCCACCTAAACCTGTAGTGACTGATCCACATAAACCTCTAGTGACTGATCCACCTAAACCTAGTGCCTGATTCTACATACTTCAAATGACCAAGTAAACACAAACATGTAAGCATTTACATATCTGAGTGACTGACCTCATGTTTTGAAAAGATGACTATTTAAATCCCCATTGATAGAGAGACCCCGTGTATGAGGGGCTGACCCTATACATGACCAACCGACCTCATGTTTGATTGAAGGACCCTACGCATGAGTCATTAACCCGTTCGGAAACTTTGTGTGAGTGACCTCTTGCAAATTTTGTAAAAACCATTGGTTGAACCCATATCATTGAAACAAATATTGTTATAAGAGATAATAATATTATTAATAAGGTAACTTCTTTTGTGCCTAAATCCTCGGAAACCATGCTCAGAGGCACATCAAAACAAAAGGATTAGTCAATATCAGAATCGATAAGCCATGTTAAAGTTGTCAACAGATGGTTCGATATACCAGTAAGCTAAGGTGGATATGCAAGGTAATAAAGGTAAGTTTTTACATGACTGCAAAATGTTATAATATGATATGGTATATATTGTGAAGTACATACATGATCAATCTTGGCAAGCAACCTCTCAAACAATGGTTGCTCATAGCTTGTCATTGTTCTCATGACTGTGCTGTATTTGGATACAGTTGTCTCAAGGCGTGTCGCAGTCACTCGCAACTCTTCAGAATTGGTATTTCGTAGCAACTCTCGTGCTTGACCGGTCAGTTTGATGTTGAATGGCTGCTGAGACAAGTAGTGGATCTCACGCAACAATAGGAGCAGGTGAATGTCAAGGTTGACAGTGATGACAGGTGGTCGACCATCCTCCTCATCACTGTCTTCAGCCACCTATCAACAGGACATCATTCACTTTATCCACCTCATGTATGGCAATAACAGTCAGAGCAGTCTAGTTTCACCCTTGTGTTATAATCACACTGATATGGACAAGGCATTCGTGGTGCTTTTTTATTAGAACAATGTTTTTACAATCACCAAGGCAATGATGGGTTTTTAGACAAAGACCATTGGCTTAAAAGCTGTTTGAGCCAATGGTTTCAATTAATAAGTGGACATCATATCAGTACACATTATCAATAGGTTTTATATGTATTATTGGCAATACAGCCGAGTCGGGCCAAGTTAATTACAAAACCCTTTGATGTTCAACAATGTCCCATTTTCCCACATTCAACACAGCAGACTAATTGTTTCAAATTACTGCGTCTGCTAATTCCTGATTGGCTCCCTTTAAACTGGAGTTTAACAAACATAAAATTATCTAATACAATTCTTACGACAATATAATGTTGTTTACTAGTCACAATATATACATGAATTCACATAAGGTTCATTGACATGTCAACAGTTCCAGGTATAATAATCATCTTGGGCTATATGATTGATGGTAATAATAGTATCAGAAATATACAATTCTCAATAGTGAAATGTCATTTTCCCATGTGGGATGCACTGTAAGCGCTATGACCAATGGAGAGAAGATAGGTGGGAAAAGAATTAGCTTAAAATCATAACATGTGTTTCCTTCGATGAACGAAATGGCAGTTTCAGATATTTTAGACTTTGAGCTAAAGCATCAGACTATCACTGTATAATGAGATTATATCCCTCGTAATAACCCAGCTGGCACTGTATATTACAATTGCCAACTACAGTATATTTTTTCATAATAACATGTCATACAATATATTACTTTTCTTGCATACTATTATGTTACTGAATGTTCATATTCATATTGCCTACACATTGGCCTGCTTGTAATCATACTGCTGACCTTTGATAATTCGAAGTAGCACAGATATAACCAAACATAAATACTTGCGATTATTTGCCATGCGCTGAAATAATGGCATATCTGTGCCAACACATGATGACGCTTGTAATTATGCAAATGTCATAATCGAACTTACTATAGTAATCCATAATGATTTAACAAGATGATGATGTATCTATTGTAAAAGTGCCTTGAGTCTACATACCCCTTGAGTGTCAAATATGCAGAAGTGTACCTGGTAGTAATTCATTGACATTTACCAGCAAGGGTAATTTGAGTGTCGAATGTACAGAAGTGCACCTGGTAGTAATTCATAGATACTTACCAGCAAGGTTCATTTCAGTGTTGAATGTTCAGAAGTATATCTGGTAGTAATTCATTGATACTTACCAGCAAGGGTCATTTGAGTGTCGAATGTACAGAAATGTACCTGGAATTCATTGATACTTACCAGCAAGGGTCATTTGAGTGTCGAATGTACAGACATGTATGTGATACTTACCAGCAAGGGCTGCTTGAGTCGGTCTGTTAAGTCGGCACTGATTTCACTCATCCAGTCATTGATTGTTTTCATCTCATAACTGAAATGCAATTTTGTTTTACACACCAAACAATTGATTTACATCTGTCTAATGCCCAGTACGAACCCCAAAACCAGTAAAACCTTTAAACTTGAACTTCAAACAAATATACGTGTTTCTGTTTCTTCTAATGAGTCATGGATTACTTCCTGAAAGTTTGGTGCACAAGATGCAAACTGTCTAGGAGGAAAAGATTAACATATCCCCACATACACACGCTTGCTTAAGGGGATGCGATGGTCAGAGCACTTTTTTATTATTACTGAACTTAGAGAGTTGACATTTTCAGAGGTTGTGAGTCATGGTTAGAAACTGAGTATGAATTTTTTTCAGAATTTTTTAGGGGGATTTTCCTACGGTATGACGGCCATCTTGAACTAACTTTTCGTTCCACTTATTTCAGAAACAACTAGACATAGACAGCTCAAATTTAGTGTGTAGTTACTGTATAGTATCTCACTAAAAACTGTCAAAAGTTTTCATCGATATTTAAAAAAATGTTTTTTTGGTGAATTTTTGAAATGTTAGATTATTTTTTTTTAAACAGAGGGCAAATTTTACATTCAAAATCCATTATACAAAAACCAGGCAATGTTTTCAGAAAAGTTACTTAACAGTTTTCAAGAGCACACTATCAAGAAATACTGTGGCAAGTTTCAAGCAGTTCTGTCAAGTAGGTGAAGGGAAAAACACAAATCGCATGTCAACAACCTGTTTGCACAAATGCAAGCTCATGTTCTGATCATTGTTGAGATGGATAAATATGTATTATCTATGAATAAAATTGTGCTTCCTTCCAACATTTTAAACTAAACTACCAGTATATCTCGCAAGTGTGGTTCTTAAGATATTAGTATTTAATCTATACAAAATCAAGTAGTTCTGGTCAGTTTATTAAACTATCTCGACATGTACAAAATACCTCATTAGTGTTGAAATGCCCAACACTGATCTTTTAACTTCCAAATGTTCCATTAGTTGTGAGCAGCTTAAACTAATAGAACTAGAAAAACTTATTTTTTATTTCCCAGCAACTTGTTCAAAGTCCAACATGAAGTTATACTTGTCTAGGTCAGCTATTGTGTCAGCATAGGCATCTCGTAGATGCCATCCAAGGTCTCCTGTCAGTGAGTGAGGACTGACAGCCTTCATCTTGCTCATTGGACCCTACAACCAGTAGTGTATAACAGACCACTATGAATGCATTACACTTCTAAAGTGCCTACATCCTCAGGAATCTGAACTGTCAGGCACTCTGTACAAAAATCATCAGGCAAAATTGTGAACAGGAATGTGCAAGAGTTTTTCAAACAAACATGTCTTATGTTTTTTATGAAAGGTGGTTAGCCTAGATGATTTTTAAATAAAATAAGCTCACAATAAGACACATGTCAACTTTGTAATAAAATAATCCATGTAAGTCCTTACTATAAGCAGGAAATTTACAAAATAAGTGGTTGCTGGCTAAGATGGCTAATGCATGCATGGCTAACACTAGGCTTCCATCACATAAATAGTAATAATAATAAACTTCTATAACACCTATCCTCACAGTAGGGTGTCTAGGGAAAGTATCGTTATTTGCCGGATAAAAGCATGAAAAATGAACTATATATGAAACATTTCATGGCCGATCCGATTAGAGGGGGCTACGTCAGATTATGTGTACCTGACCTTGATTTTCACGGTCAAATGTTACTGAACGTGAAATATAACTTTTTTCAATAGCACCACTGTTGTATGTATGTTCGAATGTATGTGTGTAATTATGTATGTATGCATGTATGTGTGCATGTATGTATGTCCATAACTTTGAATTTCAAGGTCAAATACAATTTTTTTCAAAAACACCACAATTTGTGTATATATGAATGTGTGTGTACTACTTAAGCATGTATGTGTGTATGTGTCTGTGTGTGTGTGTGTGTGTGTGTGTGTGTGTGTGTGTGTGTGTGTGTGTGTGTGTGTGTGTGTGTGTGTGTGTGTGTGTGTGTGTGTGTGTGTGTGTGTGTGTGTATGTGTGTATGTGTGTGTATGTGTGTATGTATGTATATTATTCACTTTGAATGTCAAGGTCACAGGTTGACTATGAATGGTTCGGTCCAAATTAACTGACCGTTATACGCAATAGACAGGTTACCATTATGGAAGGTAGTAGACAGTGCAAACTAGTAGGAAGTCATTCGGGACTTTAAAAAGTGACCGTTATATCCAGGTTATCTTTATGGACAGGTGGCCGCTAAGACAGGTTTTACTGTAGTTAGAATGGATGATGAAATCATAAGGTAAAAACAATATTTACATACTTACAAATTTTTACTAATATAGACACGCACACACACCTGAACACACACACAGACATATATACAATTAAGTTCGAGGTATTTAGGATTCGCTTATGCCATTTCAACGATCTGCCCCGCCAGTCCTCGCCATTTGACGTGGCTGATAACACGCAGCATCCCGAGATCCCCACAATTGTGTAACTGTATATACATACCTTAATACATACATATGTACGTACGTACATACGTACATACATACATATGTACATACATACATACATACATACCAGGGGCGGATCCAGAGAGGGTAGTCTGGGGGGACACAAAAACCTACACTGGCGGCCAAACCAAATGGTGTAGACAATTTTTTGCTGCTGCGCCATAACTTCAGCTTCTCCGCTGTCTCGGCTCGACTGATGACATCGAAAGATGGGGTGGGGGGTTGAAAATTTGTTACCGCCATGTTGCCTTAACTTCAGGTTATTTTAACCTGAATGGTAGCACATTTCCAAGAGTCTAGGGGGCACGGTCATGTGGGACCTTTTAAAAAAGGTCTATGGGCATACCAAATTCCAGTGGTCTAGGAGGGTACCTGCCCCCAGGCCTCCCTGGATCCGCCTATGCATAAATACATGCATACATATATTTAAAAAAACGTACATAACATACACATATATTCATACATACAAAAACAGTAATGCTATTGAAATAAATATATTTATTTCACATTCAGTAATGTTTGACCTTGACACTTAAGGTAAATAACATACATACATATAAACATACAAACATATAATGCATACATGCGTAAGTACACACATATTCATATATACAATTTTTTTTTTTTTTATTTATATTTTACCTTGAAATTCAAGGTCATGAATACACATACATGCACACATGCATGCATACATAATTAAATATATACATTTGAACATACATACAAATACAGTGGTGTTATTAAAAAAGTTATATTTCAAGTTCACTAACATTTGACCTTGAATTTCAAGGTCAAGGACATTTAATCTGACATGGAGCCCCCTCTAATCGGACTTGCCATCAAATTTTACTTATATGGTCAAATTGTCATGCTTTTATCCGGCAAGTAATGATTCTGCCAAAAACTGGCCTTAACAAACCTGATTATCAGGAATCTGAGCTCAGAGGTGCGAAATAAAAGAATCATTGGGTAAAATTGTTAACACGGACAAGCAAGAGTCATCATTACAGCAAAGGACCGCTGAAGGTTAGGGTGGGAATGGGATTTTAAATAAATAAGTTTTGTACGAAAGGCAGTTATAGTTTCAGATGATTTTAAAGTGATAGAGACTAGGGAGTAGAATCCAGCTTTTGGGTGCAGCCACAAAAAAAGCATGTTTTCCAATGTTAAGTTAAAAACACAATGTTAGTCTTACCTGTATCCTCTGTTTGAGAGCATACACCCACATCAGGTTGCTGACAACAGGGGGCATATTCGCATGCAAGGGTGGCTTCATCTTGCCCGAATGGAAGAGTGAGCGTACCTGGATCACCTCCTTTGTGAAGGACAGCACCAGAATGTCATCTTTGTCCTTCAAGTGCAACTGTTAACACAGTCAGCACAATGTCATGATTATTACAAATCAAAAAATTTATATGCGCTCAAAAACCTTGATGGCTGTCTTAGGCACTGAACAAAATCAGTTTTTCTGTTTAATCAATTTCAATTCAAAATACAATTTATGGGAACATTGTTAGAGTTGGCACCTGTGTTTGAAAGCTGTTAGGATGTGCTATAGTGAAATTGGAAATCAATCTCATTACATCCACACAACATTACCTACCTGAACCAGTTCTCTGCTACTGATTCCTTCAAATACTTCCAGGAGGCGCAGTTGTGCACCAATTGTCGGACACTGGTGGAAACTCTGTCGAAGGACGTCTGCCAATTTGGACTCTAAATCCTAGTAAAAAAACAAATCTTTTGTATTTCTTTGTGATCATACTAACTTTTATATGTCTTGTCTCTTTGGTACAATAAAATCCATCAAAATGAATATGTGAATGTCACTTACCATAGTATCATCTTATGAGACAAACATACAGAGAGACAGACATGCAGGCAGGCAGGCTAGCAGACAGATAGACAAACAGAGACAGTGTGCAAGAGGATTTGAGAGAGATGGAGTGAGAGAGACCAAGCAAGTGAACAGGAGGGCGAGAAGGTGGGCAAGATAGCTAGTGAGAGCGAGAAACAGTGGGTGATCAATGAGAGAGTGAGAAACTGGCAGGCCAGAAGATATATATATATATATATATATTTCCTAACAGCATCATACACCATTTATAAAATTGTTGCCGCATTAGGCAGACCAAAGACACTCTGTTTAAAGGTTTGACCCCCAAGTGGTTGCATGAATAATACATTTAATTTTTACATTCTAACTGTTTGTATACATAGAATACCTAGAAATACAATTACATAATAAATAAATTATAAAATAAATTATTTTGGTGATTTTTAGAGCATTGTTTTCAGAGGTTGTATATCCTATCTCATATAATGGAATGGTCTGCTGTACGGGACGTTATATTCATAACTGGTCTGCATATGCTGCATTTAGAATTATATACATATATATATGGAGAGAGATTCCCATCATGACAAATATTCAAAAAACGTTGTTTTATATTTAACATATACATTTGCCATCCAAACATTAACGCTGTAGTATTTCTGCTATTTCTGGATGTTTAAATCTACTTTCCTGAGGTTTAATTTTATAAATGAGGAAGGTCAAGCCAGTAGATAGACATATTGTTAACCAACCGCCTTAGTTACGTAATTACAGCAACTCGGTTGCAGATGTGCTCAGTGAAGCGTGGTATTCTGTTGTTAGTGTTTCTAGGCAAGCAGGTGGTTTCACTGTAATCTTAGAGAGGGTGTTCCACAATGCCTAGTTTGAATTGTATATTACATTGGCCAATAGAAATGATGGAAACCTGTCATATGATGTGTAATTAGGTCTGCTTATATAAACGTTTGTTGTACGCATTTCGCCATCTGGGCGCTGGCGAAGGACTGGGACAGATCCAGGGTTGAACGAGACAGGTTGCCCTGTTGCCAAGAGAATGGCAAGTCAAGTCGTAAAGCATGGTGGGAATAGTTAACGTGGGTTACGTTCCCAAGCTTTTGTGTGTGTGTAATATTCAGTGTCCAGAGTGACTGTTTGATCGAGCTTCGAAGAATGCATGCCGCAACGTCAGCCGTATATTGAGACAACGTTCCGGTCGGCCCCAATGTATTTGCGTCGATGAGTGATAATCGCGACACGCTCACCCAACATGGGCCATCCTCGAACAGCGGTCTCACAGCGACATCGCCTGAAAGTTTGACCGAATGCGACTCGCAGCGGCCGGCGGTAAATGTATACTGCCAGGCGTCGTCATTCACGCGAACCCGTTCATCCGACTTCTCGATCGTTTGCAACAGGACAAGATCTCTCGATTGAATTCGTAGCGGCTGGCGGTAAGTGTCTACTGCCCGGCTTCGTCTTTCAGTTGAACGTATTCGACTGACTTCGCAATTGTTTGCGACCGTGCGATCATTGAACGGACGCGACTCGAGAATTTGCAGCGTACGACGGCAATCATCAATTGCCCGGCATCATCACTCATGCAGCTGAGATACACCGTTCTAACTGTGTTTTGAGCTCGGCGTGTTGACTTCAACAAACGTTCGTATATATTCGAGATGGGACTAGCCCAGTGTAAATGTTTATTTTCTGATTGAATGTATCTATTATTTGCTGTATTTTGATTAGTAGTTATTCATGGTTTTGAAGCGAGGTATTATTACCATTGAAGTATTAACATATATATATATATATATATGTATATATGTATATATATGTGTGTGTGTGTTGTAACAGATTACTGTGATGAGAGTCCGCGAGGACTAGCTTATACTGTGTATTTATATTATGGGAGTTATTCTTAGATAACACTTGGCGCCTAGTGTAGCAGTATAATCCACCTTAGAAATTAAGGAAGTGGAATTTGATAATCGAAAGATTTGAGTGTTATTGTTTATTATGTTCTATTAAGATTTGGTTACAGGATTTCTTTGTTGCGTTTATTTTGTTAATCGAGATATTTACCAAAAGGAAGATATCTTGTAATAAAATGTATTAAATTTACCTAGTTCTTTGTTGCTTCTTCACGATAACCGTTCTTTCTCATATGCGTTGACCTTAATATATAAGAACCCTACTAGACTGAGCCATCTAGCGTACAGAAACCTCGCTAATCTGTGACAAACGCGTTAATGTGTCATTATGTGGTTAAATTGACTGTCTGAATAACTGTCATGTGAAAGAAAGAGGTATTACCTTCACAGTGGTTCGGAACTCGAAGAAGGCTTTTTCAAAGGCCTGAGTGCCATCAATGGCTAGAACATTGGTTACTTGAGAGAAGAAATTACTCATTGTATCTGAGTACTTCACATGGATCTCTCGGACTAGGGCATCAAGGCTACGACTGCC
This sequence comes from Paraescarpia echinospica, assembly GCA_020002185.1. Classification (NCBI taxonomy): domain Eukaryota; kingdom Metazoa; phylum Annelida; class Polychaeta; order Sabellida; family Siboglinidae; genus Paraescarpia; species Paraescarpia echinospica. The sequence continues at coordinate 34,402,847 of CM034540.1, read as the reverse complement.
AGCACCACCTATTTCTGCTGCATTCGCAAGAAGTCGGAAATGACTGGTGGTTTGAACCAGTTCTAGTACATCATTACACCTACAATAACAAATGGTCTGAACAATAGCCTCCTCATCAAAATACAAATAAATGAAATTATTATGGAACCAACAAATAAATGTTCCATGATAATTTCAAGATACAAATTAGTTACAACCTTTATAAATAGTTATTTTTAGTCATTTATGCACTAATTGACATCATGATAAATGCAATATATATATATTGTATATATATATTATATATATATATATAGTGTGTGTGTGTGTGTGTGTGTGTGTGTGTGTGTGTGTGTGTGTGTGTGTGTGTGTGTGTGTGTGTGTGTGTGTGTGTAAAATAGTCACAATTAGAAAATTATACATGCAAAACAGTTTAAAGCAAAACGTAAATATTATATAATCCAAGATGCAACTAATTTGGCCCCAATATTGCAGCCAAGCCAGCAGTGTTAATGCAGTAGTTGTGTACAAGAACTGAACAAATATTCACAATAAAAATTGTAATTAATCAGTGTCACCTACATGCATTATGAGGACGAAGTTAATATCTATAAGTTTAAATATTTTGCTGTTTTTCTGTACTTTAGATCATGACAATAACAGCTTTACTAAGGGGTAGAAGAAAAATTAAGAACGCAATTAACATCTATCAAACAAAACCTGCCATGAACTGAAACATTGGCCAGAAGAACTATTATAAGAATGTATATTAGTAGAGATGCATCAATCACTGGTATAAAAGGCACGTACTATTCCGTTTTATCGGATAGCACTAAATAGTTTGAAAATAATTAAACTGATCTAAGTTACCCATCACATGTACTGGATGCCCAACGACTACAAAGGGTATCTAGTAGTCAGTTTTGCACTAGTTTATAAAGCTTGTTAGGTTTTCATATGATATTATAATCACAACACTGTTTTTTAATAGTAAGTAGTTGACTTCTTGATTCAGACGACAATGTAGGCAGTTTTATTTTCATAATGCCAAAGTAAACTACAGGAAACACAATATCATGAATTTGCATCATATATTTCAACTTGGAAACCTCATCAACCCATTCCACCTTGACCACGTTGTAAGGACAAGGTGGAATGACATTGTATCCAAATAATGACAGTTTTTGCCTATATTTCTAAGAACAGTTACATCTACAAAACTATGAACTACAACCACATAACTTGGCAATCGCTAGCTTATCGTGTCAGCCACTGCCAGTTATTTATTTATTTCTGTCCTATGCGAATGTGCAAAATAGCTACCTACTTTAGTTTATAGCCAAACTTAGCAACCCTGAATACATCCAGACCTGACATGTGTGTGTCAAAGGAATTCAGCTGTGCAGATATAATAACCATTTATTACAACACTGTTTTCCTTTATCACTTACATCATTTATCTGCCATCATCTGGGATCTAATTAATTCTTCACTGTTTGTAACTTTCTACACAACTGTGTAATTATTATCCAAAAATCAACATGTCCTAAACTTAAAGGTTGCAACATTTTGGTCACATCATTTTAAACTGATAAGTCCATAATCCAATGAAATTGCAAGGTTTTCCACCAGGGATATGCCACAAAATATGTCACATGAAGCCGATTTAAAAAGAGCAAGCTGTACAATCATAGGATGTGAGGTAATTACAAAATTATAATGCTTATTTTTGATTGGTTGTTAAAAAGTAAATTCAAAAAGAATAATAGTACAAGACCAGCAGCACTAACATGGAATCTCTACACATTATTGTCTAAATATATACAAGTTTCATATCTGGTAAAAAACAATTGAATACATCATTATTACATTATCAATTACCAATAACTACCGGTACTTCATAATTACACATAATTTTTCACCTTTCCATGAAACTGTTAAGAAGCTCAAATGCCGGAGCATTCCTGGGAGGCCATGGACTGTCCCTCCACAATTCTTCCTCCCTCATTTGCTCCTCATCTTCAACAGTTGCGCTTGCATCAAGTCCATAGCTGGGTGTGTACGCGAGAGGACCATACATCTTTGTGTGGAACAGTGTAAATGATCCATGAGGTCGGGTGATCCTAACAAAGATACTATTATTTCACTCGGATACTGATGTTACCCTAAACAGACTGAACACATTGTTCATTACATATTGTGTAGACAATTTATTCAAACAAATCACAGTGTAACTGGCTTCTAAAGAGAATGTAAGTGAAGTAGATGTTAAGTTACTGAAAGTGAATATGCTACTTCATATATATATATATATATAATTATTATCACTTTACAATTAAATCAACATAATCAGAGATATCCATAGATAATAACAGTTTATTTATCATCAAAATATTATTATTATTATTATCATTGTTATCAAAGTTGCATCTGTTTTGAGAAGTACGTTATAACAATTAAAATATCATTGACATAAAATATTTTACTAACTTACATTTTCTCTGCATGATCTTGTCTATTTTTCTTGTTGATCAAGTCAGCCTTTACCCTATAGTCCAAGTAGGTGCCTCTGAAGGCAGCACACACACGCAATGCATCCTTCAGTTTTGAGTAGGACTACAACACCACACAGAAACAGTGTGAGCATACACGCATGCACACACGCCACGCATACCATGCATGCCACACACGCCACGCACACACTACGCATGCACAAACAAACACACACACACAGTGTATACTTCAGTTTTGAGTAAGCCTCATCTGCTATTAGGACTACATCTCACAGAAACAGTGTAAGCAAATATTACCAGTGCAACTCTCAGCTGCTATTACAACTACATCACCCAGAAACAATGTAAGCACATATTACTAGGGCATCACTCAGCTCCTATTACAACTACATCACATAGAAACAGTGTAAGCACATATTACCAGGGCATCACTCATCTGCTATTACAACTACATCACCCAGAAACAATGTAAGCACACATTACTAGAGCATCACTCAGCTGCTATTACAACTACATCACACAGAAACAGTGTAAGCACATATTACCAGGGCATCACTCAGCTGCTATTACAACTACATCACCCAGAAACAATGTAAGCACACATTACTAGGGCATCACTTAGCTGCTGTTACAACTACATCACACAGAAACAGTGTAAGCACATATTACAAGGGCATCACTCAGCTGCTATTACAACTACATCACCCAGAAACAATGTAAGCACACATTACTAGGGCATCACTTAGCTGCTGTTACAACTACATCACACAGAAACAGTGTAAGCACATATTACCAGGGCATCACTCAGCTGCTATTACAACTACATCACCCAGAAACAATGTAAGCACACATTACTAGGGCATCACTCAGCTGCTATTACAACTACATCACCCAGAAACAATGTAAGCACACATTACTAGGGCATCACTTAGCTGCTGTTACAACTACATCACACAGAAACAGTGTAAGCACATATTACAAGGGCATCACTCAGCTGCTATTACAACTACATCACCCAGAAACAATGTAAGCACACATTACTAGGGCATCACTTAGCTGCTGTTACAACTACATCACACAGAAACAGTGTAAGCACATATTACCAGGGCATCACTCAGCTGCTATTACAACTACATCACATAGAAACAGTATAAGCACATACTACCAGTGCGTCACTCAGCTGCTATTACAACTACATCACACAGAAACAGTGTAAGCACATATTACCAGGGCATCACTCAGCTGCTATTACAACTACATCACACAGAAACAATGTAAGCACATACTACCAGTGCATCACTCAGCTGCTATTACAACTACATCACACAGAAACAGTGTAAGCACACACTACCAGTGCATCACTCAGCTGCTATTACAACTACATCACACAGAAACAGTGTAAGCACATTCTACCAGTGCATCACTCAGCTGTTATTACGACTACATCACACAGAAACAATGTAAGCACATATTACCAGGGCATCACTCAGCTGCTATTATGATTACATCACACAGAAACAGTGTAAGTACATACTACCAGTGCATCACTCAGCTGCTATTATGACTACATCACACAGAAACAGTGTAAGTACATACTACCAGTGCATCACTCAGCTGCTATTATGACTACCTGATACATCACACAGGAATTGCTATTACATTTAATACATCGCACAGAAACAGTGTAAACACATCACTCAGCTGCTATTACGATTAGGGTAAAGGAATAGGAAGTACAATAATGTCTAAATATACATGTCAGGAGTAAACTTACAGACTTGTCTTGTATATATATTGTTGTTACTAATGTTTTGAATAAACGTTCATGCATTCATAACCGTATAACAGTATACGCTTTATGTAGCTTTGAAATGCATGTCTGCTTACTTTCATTTTAAGTAATATACATTTGTTTGTTAAAATGCTTTTCATGTTGTGGAAAGCTATTTTGGCCTGAGCAGTTTGCCTCTTGATCTCATCTCTGTATTGACCATCATGTTTTTAATGATCCGAGATAGGTAATCTTATGAATGTGCTTCACAACAGAGATAGGTAGTCTTATGAATGTGCTTCACAACAGTTCCATTTGTATGTTGGAATATAATTGTTTTCTTTGAGATAACCTTCGTTTTTGTTTTCTTCTGTTCATGGACTCGCCTTTTTCTCACTTTCCTGAGTACTGGGCTTAACATCTGTTGTAGATCTATTTAATTTTCATCAATTCATACCATGTTGTCTAAATATGAGTGAGAAACACCATTCAAATTTCGATTTTGACATGCCAAAAACAGTGCTGAAAAACACAATGCTGAGACATGTACTATGACAGTGTCTTTATGTAGCAGTTTACATATGGCTCTCTTTAAGCTAACCTCCAGTGGTTCCCGCAGCACATCAGCTCCAACCATTGCCTCTGCTCGATGCACTACTTCATTGGAGATGAGTCGGAGCAGATGATGAAAGTTTACATCTTGGTGGTAGTATCTGAAGAAGGGAAGACATTTACATGGTTACGTTTATCACAACTGTCATCAATTAAATATTCAGTTTGCTAAATAAGTTTCCCAAAATATATAATAGGATCTTCTTTTCTTTATCTTTGTTTACTGATCAAAAAGTGTGCCTGCATTTTCTCCAAACCTAACATCTTACTTGAAAAACAAGGCTTGTGCTATATATTAAACACAATTTACAAGTAAATGGTCAGAAAAAAGCATTCCTGCCATTCTAGCAACCATCGGTCATTCCATTGCTGGAGTTTGACTTCTTCCTCCATGGACCACTACTGAAGTGGGCATTATTTCTCCACATATCATTTCAGTACTAGAGTTTGACTTCTTCCTCCATGGGTCACATGATTTAAATGAGATTTTGTGTATGTCATACTAATACATTATTTTGTAATTTAAGTATACCTAAACTACATGACAATAAAATTTAGAATTGCTGTGGTAATATTTAAGACTACAATAAATTGTTGCCGAATAACCTTCAAAAATAATTTGCTACTAGATATGATCCCATGCATGTGATGTCAAAATAAAAAATGCAACATGTATATATACACGCACAACTCTAAAATGGATATGTATATCTGTATATGGGTTTTAATTGTGGAACGCCTATAACCAAAATATAACAAGTTAAGCTACAGTTCAACTATTCAAAGAAAAATTTAGCACATCTTTCTTAATGATTACCATGCACACACAGAGTTGCCAAGTTGAGTTGGGAAATACGTGTGAGGTTCAGTTCACCAAAAAGATTCCAGGTGGCAGAACTAATGTTTCTCAACAGGACACCAGGTGGCAGCACTGTTAGTTATAAAAAAGTCCTGAAAACAACATTTTATACACATCACTGATGATGATAAGAATAATATTGCAGATTATATCGAAGCTCTGCAAAATCCACTCGTGCACATAAATAAATATATCAACATAATAATAAAACTATATTTTGACATCGTAAAATCCGGGACGGCTGCCCCATTCACGGGTGTGTACAAGCATATTAAATTATAAATATCTAAAAATTATAATTAGTTCAGGTAAAGTGATAAATAACAAAAAATAATAACTATACGTTGTAAAACATGTTAAAACTGTACAGAATGTTCTCCTGTATAAACTATTTTAAGTGTATATTTACAGAATAAACTGCATTCGATAAAAGTATGAATAAATATGTGAAATATGAAAAAACACTAATACCATCAATGATAATAAATAAGATAATATGTAATAGGTGTGTTAAAAGTCCAATGTCAGTCATGTAAAATTAGATGGAGAAGAACAATGTTTTTAGTTGTTTCTTAAATTGTGGGAGATTGCCGTTGTTGCGCATGTTCATGGGAAGTTTGTTCCACAGTGGGGTCAGCACAAGCAAATGCACGCGGCTGAAACGTTCTAAATTCACTCTAAGAACTTCCAAGAGTAACTGGCTTGCAGAGCATAGGGAACGGCATGGTGTGTATTGGTATAATAGTGCTGCAAGGTACTCTGGCGTATCATCGTATATTGCCCTGTGCAGAAGGATGAGTATCTTAAATTCAATACGCCTCCTAACAGGCAGCTAGTGTAATTTCCACAGTATTGTCGTTATGGACTGCTGATCGCCCCGCCGAATCTGCATGACAATTCGAGCCGCAGACCGCTGATCAATTTCCAGACGGTGCAGGTGATGATCGTTTATTCCAAATAACATCGCATTACCAGTCAAGTCGCGATGTCACTAGTCCGTGGACCAGACTCTTTCATGCACTGGTGGTAACAGAGTCTCGTATCTTTGCAATTTGTGACAGGTGATAATAGGCGTTGTGACGTTCGCTACTTGTGACACCATCGATAGATCAGTGTCAATGATGAATCCAAGATCTCGATGAGATCATGTGCATGAAAATAAGCCAGTCTGTATTAATATTTTTTTGAAATGGCAAATATGCGTGAGATTTGCAGGTTTATGCATGAGAGCATGAGATGGACGCTAAATGCATGAGACGCATGGTAAATATGTGAGACTTTGTAGCTCTGCACACATGTATATGTGGAAACATTTAACTTTGTTTTCTAAAGATATAGTTCCATGTTGTTATGAATGTCTAAAATACTTGTACAAGTTGCGATTGTGTTGGGGAAAGTGATTAATAAGTACTGTATTTCAATCTTCCCCAATTTCCATTTGTAAATGTTTTATGTTATTGTACATTGCTTTGTAGTTTAATTTCTTTGTGTTTTTCATTTGGAAATAATAAATAACTGAATTTAAATTGGATTGACTGTTGGACTGTGGTTTCTTCCATGTCACTCTACTAGTAGAGTGGGCCTTCTTCCCCCATGGGTCATTGCACCAGTGGAGTGGGCCTTCTTCCACCATTGGTCAATGCACCAGTAGAGTGGGCCTTCTTCATCCATGGGTCACTGCACCAGCAGAGTGGGCATTCCTCCACCATGGGTCATTGCATCAGTGGATTAGGCCTTCTTCCCCCATGGGTCACTGCACCAGTGGAGTGGGCCTTCTTCCCTCATGGGTCACTGCACCAGTGGAGTAGACCTTCTTCATTCATAGGTCACTGCACCAGTGGAGTGGGCCTTCTCCCCTCACAGGTCACTGCACCAGTGGAGTGGGCTTTCTTCCCTCATGGGTCAATGCAACAGTGGAGTGGGCCTTCTTCATCCATGGGTCACTGCAACAGTGGAGTGGACCTTCTTCATCCATGGGTCACTGCAACAGTGGAGTGGGCCTTCTTCATCCATGGGTCACTTCAACAGTGGAGTGGGCCTTCTTCATCCATGGGTCACTGTACCAGTGGAGTGGGCCTTCTTCATCCATGGGTCACTGCACCAGTGGAGTGGGCCTATTTCCACCATGGGTCACTGCACTACTGGGGTCGGCTTTCTTCCTTTGTTTTCAGTTTGTGTGTGTGGCTTGTGTGCAGCTTGTGTATGGACCAGGTTTGTTAACAAATGCAAATGCATTTGAATACACATTTGAATGTTGAGCATTAGAATGCACATTCAAATGCCTCTGTGAAATTGTAAATGCATTTGCATTTGAATGCATACCTTAAACATTTGCATCTGCATGCAATCCACGAACATTTGATTTGTTAAATGCACAAATAAATGTGAATCAAATGTATGCATAATTCTCTGAATAATTATTACTGTTACATTCACTTTCACAACTTTACATATATACAATATACAACATGTCATTCCGTTGGCAACAAGCAAGTATTCATATTGACTGGGCCAGTGGTCAACACTGGTCAATGGATAAGTGGATACGATGGCTTCAGATATTACCTATTCAATGAAATTTGACTTACTTGACTTAAATGCCTACCTGGTAGGCCTATTTGACTCCTCACTATCCTCCAGGATGTCACAACATTTAATTTCGTCCTGTATAGAGCACACCATTCTGCTGTTAAAAGTGGGAATCCAGTGTCCTGTCTAACTTAGTCATTCTGCCTCTTCCGCAGCCTTCCTCGTTTTTCTGTCCTTTAGTCTTTCTTGAAAAATATTTTATGAGGTTTTCATTTGGCATACGACAGACATTTCCAAACCACCGGTGTCTTCTATGGCTGATGACATCTGAGATGGATTCAGGGGTGAATGTCTCCTCTCTGATCTGGCTATTTCACAGTCTGTCTGCCATACTAACACCTCTGATAGCCCACAGGCAACGCATATAAAAAACTTGCGATCATAGTATCCAGGTTTCTGCACCATAGACTGCTATAGGCAGTATAAGGGCCCCATATAGTTTGGTTTCATTCTTATTGAGATGCCTCTGTTTGAAAATATGTTATCTCTGAGTCTACCAAAGACTGCTGTCTAGGACGCAGCACTCTCTCAGTCTCGAGTTCTTCATTTTTCATTATGATATGCTTTTCTGATGAGGTGATTACTTTGCATTTGGAGAGGTTGATTTTCTTACCCCATTTGTTACAGGCAGCTTGAAGCTCTTCAGTTGCAAGTTGTAGTTTCTCGAACATGGTAGACATTAGTGTTATATTGTCAGTACCTGATATCAAAACTGAGGTCTGTACCTAGTTTTAACTTTTTACATAGGCTCTTCAATGAAACAATGCAGACAAATGACTCCCTTGTGTAGTGTTGGCACTGTTGGAGGGTTGAGGGGGCAGCTCATTAGGGGGAGCATTAGCAATGCCAGCACTAAATATTTACAGCCAGAGAGACTGATTAGTGGTACACTGGTAGCTGTAATTATCCACCAGGTTATCATCCCAACAACCACCAGAGGACAGTCTATAGTCTTGGGTTCCCCTTCTATTCTGGCCTACCTGAATGATTAGCCTTTCATTCACTGTCATAGTAAACTGTCAAATGTCTATTCCTCCCTCCCGTTTCCACCTGCAAAAATGGATCTTCAGCACAGCAGGGAAGATAATGCATCCTGATTTTGCCAAGAAGGGCGAGAAGCTGTTTGAACAACTGATGTTTGTGAAGTGCAATGCCAATCTCCTGTGAGGCTGCGTGACTTAATGTGTGACTCTACAGTGGCGTGTGTGTGGCATGTGTGTGGCGTGTGGCCTGTGTGCAGCATGTGTGTGGACTGTGTATACAGTATGTGGGCCGTGTATGCAGTGTGTAGGTTGTGTATGCAGTGTGTGGGTTGTGTATGCAGTGTGAAGGTTGTGTATGCAATGTGGGCTGCATGTGACCTGCGTGCAGTCAGTGTACAATCTGTGCACGGCCTGTGTACTGCCTGTGAACAGTCTGTTTACGGCCTGTGCTCAGCCTGTATGCAGCCTGTGTGCGGCCTGTGTGCGGCTTGTGTGCGGCCTGTGTGCGGCCTGTGTACAGCTTGTATGCGGCCTGTGTGTGGCCTGTGTAAGGCCTGTGTGTGGCCTGAGTGCAGCCTGTGTGTTGCGTGTGTGTGGCCTGTGTGCAGCATGTGTATGGCCTGTGTCTGGCCTGTGTCTGGCCTGTGAATGGCCTGTGTGTGGCCTGTGTGTTCAGTGTGTTGACTGTATATACAGTGTGTGGACTGTGTATGCAGTGTGTGGAGTGTATATGCAATGTGTGGACTCTGTATAAAGTGTGTGGGCTGTGTATGTAGTGCTTAGGCTGTGTATGCAGTGTGTTGACTGTGTATGCAGTGTGAAGGCTGTATACGCAGAGTGTGGGCTGTATGTGACCTGTGTGCAGTCAGCGTGCAGTCTGTGTGTGGGCTGTGTACTGCCTGTGAATGGCCTGTGAACACTCTGTGTACAGCCTGTTTTCAGGCATTGTGCGGCCTCTATGCGGCCTGTGTGCGGCCTGTATGTGGCCTGTGTGTGGCGTGTGTGTGTGGCCTGTGTGCTGCATGTGTGTGGCCTGTGTCTGGCCAATGTGTGGCCTGTGTGTGGCCTGTGTCCGGCCTTGGCGTGTGGCCTGTTTGCAGCATATGTGTGGCCTATGTGTGGCCTGTGTGCAGTCTGTGTGCGGACTGTGTGCAGCCTGTGTGCGGCCTCTGTGTGACCTTTGTGTGGCCAGTATGCGGCCTGTGTGCAGCCTGTGTGTGGCCTATGTGTGGCCAATGTGTGGTCTATGTGTGGCCTGTGTGTGGCCAAAATGTGGCCAGTGTGTGGCCAGTGAGTGGCCTGTGTGCGCCCTATGTGTGGCCTGTGTGTGGACAGTGTGTGGCCTGTGTGTGGCTTGTGTGTGGCCTGTGTGTGCCCTGTGTGCAGCCAGTGTGTGGCTTATGTGCAGTCAGTGTGCAGTCTGTGTGTACCTTGTGTGTGGCTTGTGTGCATATTATATATCTGGATCCTGGTATACAAAGGAAGTTTTTAAAATAGCAACCTAAATAAACCAAAAGTTTGAACTAACTTTGAGTCTGACCACACAAGCAGCAAGGTGTGTATGAGTGGAGGGAATAGCTTTAGCATCAGCTGAGGCTCCAGACACGAATGCAGAGACTCGAACCAACGCTGCATTGTGCTCAGGTACATCAGGTTTTCTTGCGTGTCCACCATAGCCTGGGGTGAAACAAATACAAAATATACATACATTATTGAGTACAAAAATATATGCCTATATGACATTCATATAAAAGTTTGTTTTTGATGAATCCAGGATCATTGGACTTATATTCTCGAAATACCATTACATTTTGTAAACAAAGTTTTCCATAATCATACCATTGTATAGTCACCTGCGCGGTTTCTGCTGTATCTAGGTTTATGCTGCATTTTGATATTTTCCTGGATCTCACATTAGATACAACTGTTGTCATATATATATATAGGTCACTGGGAGCAAAGGATGTCTACAAACTTGCAAAAAAGTGTTCAGTGTGTGGACTGTGTATACTTTCTCAAATTAAAAATAGGCAAACAGGTTTTTGAGGAATATTTTATAGCGAACGCAGATCACGTGATATATCGGTGACAGTTATATAAGCATCTGTAATATTTCAATTTATCAGATGAAATTGTAAGCAACTGTTCACACTAATCACCACATGAAAGTTATTGAACAGCCTGTGGTGTTTATACAGTTAATGCATTGCGTCTTGTCATACAGTAATGATTTTGTACACGATGCAGCAAAAACCAAGTGTTTCCGTTATGAATATTGTAAGTATTTCACTAAAAACAACTTATTTATCACTTTTTTTGCAATTCAATTAATGAAATAAGTGGTACTGATTTAAAATATTGGTACGTTGCAGAATGATTTCTAAAATTTTTGATTAAAACTGCATATTACGATTGCATACAGCAGAAATCGGGTGAATCAGTATACTATTGAGCAATCTTCTTTCTAATTGTATTCTGCAGGCCTGAATAAATGATGATATATACAATATATATATATATATATATACACCTAACAGAGTTACCATGATAGTAAATGGCAAGAAAAAACATACATTGTTAATAATGTTCTGCTTAAAGTACCCTTTAGATCAAAGAGATTATATTAATGCAATTAAATGTTATCCCATTTTGTACACAAACATTTTGTTGGCATAATTTTGAACACTGAAAGTGGACCCAAATATGTGACCTGCCACAGCTAGTTCTAGTTGTTTCCAACACTCTGCAACATTCTATTAACTGACTAGTCTGTATTATTGTGGTTACAATGTAATGGTCTTATGAGGTCTCATTCAACTAATCAGCCTTTTTTCAAAACACAAAGTAGTTATTAAGTTGCAAAACTGTTAAATTGTGTTGTCTGTCGTTTTTTTTATTCCATAATGAACTTTAAAATTATACCTCATTTGTTGAAATATCTTCAGTAGTTTTTTATTTGTTTTTAATCTCGTGGTTTGTAAATACATTGTATTTTATTACTTTGGAATTGTTTGTCAAGAAAAATAAACTGGACATTGTGTGACTGGAATGGAATCACAGAACTGTAAACTGTCAATGGACTACAAACTATTGAAGCCAGAAGAAATACCAAGGTGCTGACACAAGCAGGTTAGTTCAAAAGACTTAATGACCATACCATGCATCCAAGAATGAGCAAGTCGACAAAAGGGAGACTCAAAAGATCCAGGTTCATACACAAGAGCAGGATGCTTGAAAGTAAAGACCCAGAACTGTTGGATCACATGCCAGAACTCATACCGTCAACTGCATCTGTTCCATTATGGAAGAGGAAACATTTCCTTTTCCAAAGACCACATCCCAGGAATCCAGAAGAAGGGAACACAGTATGATGAGGACAAAAAAGGCACATCCCTGGAGTTCATACACTCTAGGTAGCCTCATGAGCAGTGGACTCATGCCTACACCGATGGGTCTGCTACCGAAGCAATCTGAGATGGAGGTGGAGGAGTGTACATCAAGTACAGAGAAAAAGAAGCATGACACACAGTTGCAACCGGCAAATATTCCACCAACTTCAAAGTTTAAACGGAAGCCCTGAAAACAGCTGCAGTGCAACTGCAGAACAACCTCAAAAAAACACATGAAAACACTGTCAGCTTTACAGACTACATGGTGATGTTGAGGCTTTGAGGACAACGGCATCATTTGTGAGGGCAACAGGCATTCGTGTCTAAGTGAATGACGAAGAAGAAGTGTGACTGGTAGAAAGCATCAATAAAACTAATATCAGTCAAAATAGGTGAGGCGTATTTTGTCCGGGATGTGCACTTTGCTCCAAACTACTCTAATCGCTATCATTGTCCAATAGTTCCACAGGATCCCATCAGGCAGTAGCAGCAGTTCCAACAAGAGTGCATGCATCAACATGTCACAGCAGCCAGTCGCATCGTCATCGTGTCATGACATGAACTCCCTAGCAAATCGTCGCACAGAACTCGTCACAAACAACAAACAAATTATTGACAAAAAATGTTGTGTATGCTGGGCTTCATACTAAATTATTTCCATCGACTATAGCAGATTTGTCATTTATGTTCAGAGGTTTGGGCGGCAGAATGTTCGATGTAGCCATTTGCAATTTGTATCGTTAGCAACTAGTGACAGTAATGTAAATGACGTACTTCAAATAACCATAATCCCTGTTGTGTTTGCTTGTTACAATGTTCATAATGCATTGTAGCATTTCTGTTATTTGTGTAATTAGAACCGTATTTCCTTTTTTTATTGGTACATCCTAGACAGTCTAGTATACAGCCTATTGTTAGCAGGACAGATGTTAGGGAATTTGGTTGTACAAGTGCAAGAGCACCCAGCCTGAAGGATTGATATTTACCTCAGACCACCTAGCAAGTTAACTAGACAAGGATTATTACATTATTTATTTAGGAGTGTTTCAAGCTAGTTAAATGCAAATTTTAGGAGTGCCCCATAATGGGTACGACCCATGTTGATGATTGGCTAAATCCAGTCATGTGTTATGTAAAGCTACAGAGGCCGATCCAGAGAGGGTAGTTTAGGAGGGGGCCAAAAACATCCACTGCGGCCGACGCAAATTCATATTTAGACCTTCAGCATGATTATGCTGTCGTGCTGTCAGATCATTCATGACGTCGGAAGATGTGTAGTGTTATATACTCATTATTTGAGCGGCTCATTATTCAGTAATAATTGAGATGATAACGTATGCACAACTGGTTCTTTATTTTGCACACCGCACATAGGCAGACTGTGTGCTGCTCGGTTCTGGCATGCACACTCTGCTTATTTGGTTGTAAGCATTAATAAACATAATGCATACATAACAGGTGTGCTGTTGAAAATAATAATTTTGTGTAGCCACATCACCGTAACTTCAGCTTATTGTAACCTAAACTGGGGCACTTTCCAAAGGTATGGGGGCACGTTAATGGGGGCCATTCAAAAAGGTCTTGGAGCATGCCAAATTCCAAAGGTCTATGGGGGCACATGCCCCCCAGTCCTCCACATATGAGTTGAGATTCCGTATAAAAGCATATGTTATACAGGAGAAGGTATCTTGGAGATCCGTGTCAAAGTAAATGAGTGGGTTGTAATGGCAGAGGCCACCTTATCATCTATGTTTAGACACGAGGCACGTAAGATATCGTTTGTGAGGAACAAGTAACATTGGTTATGTTCCCTATGCAAGTTGATGTGAACTGAGAGGACTGTGAAGCATGGTAGTGAAATACCGATCAAGAGAATCAGAGAATAATGTCGTCTAGGAGGCACGAGTGACAATGGTTATGCTCTCAGTGCAAGGCAATGTGAACATAGAGGATCCTGAAGTACTGTAGTGAAATACCGATCAAGAAAATCAGAGAATCGACATGGTGACAATATTGCTGAAGCATGATGGCGACTGGGTGTGTGAAAAGAGGTCCACGACAGTGAAAGACGAGATCTCCAGGGCAATGAGACGTCGAAGATATAGTCGAGTATGGTGTGTGAAGAGAGGTCCACGATAGTGAAAGCTGAGATCTCCAGGGCAATGAGACGGCCCAGATATAGTCGAGTATGGTGTGTGAAGAGAGGTCCACGCCAGTGAAAGCTGAGATCTCCAGAGACAGCACAGATAATAGTCGAGCACGGTGTGCATGACTCACAGTGACAGTGACCCTAGCAGCATGCATGTAATGATGATGAGTGAAGTGGCGTATATGTAACAGCAATGGCAGAAGTGATGAGCAAATGGCAACTACGACCAAAAAGTGCAAAGTGTGTATGCTTGACACACCAACAAATGCATGGCAACGGCGACCGGCCAAGCAAGAGCAGGGTATGTTTCCGACTAACCAGAGACACGACGTAATGATTGCATGACTGAACCAGGCCAACGAGAAGGTGCAAGCATGCAACAAACACGATTCTACGACTATGTGGCATGATAACTTGTAGGGAGGTGAACGATTGTTATCTGAATAAGCAGATATAATGCCAGCTAGGTGTCAATGCCTGGACTCCCAGGTGAACATTATAAGTAAATATAAGCAAAGGACTCATAATCCATGTACTCTGAGATAGATAGAAAAAACCACTTGTTGGTTAAGGAAGTCCATGTGGACTTAGGCACATGCAATATATCGATTTATGATGGTATCTGTAGAATTATTTTGATTTTTAGAATGGACTGTTCTATTATTTTTTGTGGTAGTTTATGTACTAGCTAGGAATAGAAAGAAACTAGATATCATTGATAATGAGATAGATTAGACTTAAAGAGTTAGCATAGGAGAGGGTAGGATAGGCTATGAGGCTAGATTTGCTTTAATCTTCATTGTTGAAGACTTCCTTATTGTACCACCATATAATAAATAGTCATTTTGTATCACTGTTCTTTGACGATTTGTTCAATGTTATTACACTTATTTACATGCATTGAGCTAATTGATCCAGAACCCAGCTAGACTTGAATTATGTAGTTTCGGAGACCTTGCCAATCTGTGGCATGCATACAATAAAAAACTGTGTGAAATGCT
Source organism: Paraescarpia echinospica (assembly GCA_020002185.1). Taxonomy (NCBI): domain Eukaryota; kingdom Metazoa; phylum Annelida; class Polychaeta; order Sabellida; family Siboglinidae; genus Paraescarpia; species Paraescarpia echinospica. The sequence continues at coordinate 34,387,002 of CM034540.1, read as the reverse complement.
TTATTGTATCTTGTTGATTTGTCATGTAATACCAGTTCACTTGGATCACATTGCTAGATCAGCTCATTAACATAATGCAGTCCCACTAAAGCTGTCCAGTTAAACCGTGTCTGTGATGTCGTACTGTGTATTACATTACAGGTATAGCTACAAAAAGCAGAATAATTATATCGGATGCAACCAACGGGAGATATTGGATCTACACCAATAAACATACATAGCAAACATATATTGTATCCAGCTACAGAAAATAATGTGTATAATCTCATAATATCACTAGAATATCGATATATGAAGGAGTTGTACAATTTATCATAACAACTTAAATCAGTCAGTGAGTTTCTGCTGGTGCCGCTAGCTCTGTTGGTAGGCGTGTTGGTTTCTTGTCATTTGTTTTACAATCGGGCGACGCCAGTTCAATCCTGACACCATGCAAACTAAATGTTTTCACAAAGTAATATAAACCTAATCATTTTATACTATAATAGACTATTTGTAAATCATTTTTTATTTTTGTAGTAATTATTTATTCGCCACAAAAATGAAAATATGGTCATTATATAACGATGTTTCTAAATTTTATTTATCCAAACAAATATAATGTAATGGATATATAATTTATTAATTGACCATATAGTGTATGGTAATATAATATTGTAATTATATACGTGAAAACAAATTGTGATCTGTCTGGATAAATACAATTTAGAAACATTGTTATATATAATGACCATATTTTAATTTTTGTGGTGAATAAATAATTACTACAAAAATATAAATATTTACAAACAGTGCATCATAGTATACAAAATGAGTTGGTTTATATTACTTCGTGAAAACATAAAAAAAAAAAGTGTAAAGAAAATCAATAGTTTGCATGGTAAATCAATAGTTTGCATGGTGTCAGGATTGAACCGGCATCGCCCGATTGTAAAACAAATGACAAGAAACCAACGCGCCTACTAACTGAGCTAGCGGCACCAGCAGAAACTCACTGACTGATTTAAGTTGTTATGATAAATTGTACAACTCCTTCATATATCGATATTCTAGTGATATTATGATATTATACACGTTATTTTCTGTAGCTGGATAAAATATATGTTTGCTATGTATGTTTATTGGTGTAGATTATCTCCCGTTGGTTGCATTCGATATAATTATTCTGAAAACAAGCCCAAGCTCGGCGAAACCTAGTTGACTTGTAGGCCCATTCGCATTCATTGTTTTGAATAAAATTCGATTCATGTGGAATCGTAAGATAACTGCTTGTTCCTCTATGATGACTAGTGTATGTATTACATCGGAATATTGCACAATAACTCATTCTGATGCTCGTATCGACCCAAAAGCTATGCTTGTAAACATGCTCTGAATGCATGGAAAGGGTCGGCCTGATGCGAGTGTGTGTGTCATAATTGACGTCACGATACCAAGTGATTGCCTAGCTCATTAAAATTTTATTTTCCGTGGGAATCGCTTCACAGACAGGTTTAAAATCGAATTCATGCTACAAATGTATTTTTCTGTATTTGTTTAATGTTGTCAAATGTTACATACAATGTTAAACTTTGTGTACACATGGAAAATGGGTTTTAGTAATGCCTTATTTTTATTTCCTTTAAGCATACTGTATGCTAAATATATATATATATATATAAACAAACCTTAAGTAATGCATATTTTTATGTACTTTATGTAACATAAAGTAAGAGTATATTAAAAATGCTAAAAACTTGTGCTATGAAATAGACAATAATTACTGTTGAACCTCACCTTGGCAATGTCTTTGCGAACATTCTGGAAGGAGTAAGCATAAGTGCTGTCAGCATGCTGCAAGTTATTGAGTATGTCGACTGCAATGGCTGAGCTCAGCTGGTTGTTCACTGAATGCAGCTTCTCTAGATGAGATGCCCAAAATTTGATTTCGTCAAGAGGGCCGGGGTATGTGCCTGTCTGTATTGCCAAGTCAGCTATAGGGTCCTGCTTCAGGATGCCCTACAATCACAGCAACAACAATAAACTCCACATCTAGCTGTTCTAGCAGACAACTTTCAGAGAGAAACGAATGCACAATCCAGGATAGAAACAGATGGCTACAGAAAATTATTGTAAAAAACATGCTTGCATGCGCACACGCATGCACGCACGCAACCACGCACGCACGCACGCATACACACATACATGTCAAGGAATTCAAGACAACAACATAACAATGACAACAGTTTCAATCTATGGTTCAACCTGAACGAAATTGCAATAGTAATTTTTGTGGCATTTTTAGTTTCTGCTTAGTGGAACATTGCCAGTTTTAACATAAGTAGTTGAAGGCCTCACTGAAATTTAGGTGGCTATGCTTAATTCATGCTTTATATATCTTATTTTATTTAGCAATTTCATAAAAATAATTACCGGTTATGTATGTAATTGGCAAGGTAATACATTTTGTTATTTAAAGATACCTAATAAGTGCATGTACAATTAATATTAAGGTCAGCACTTCACCAATTTTCTGCTGTCATGTGGCAACTTATGTTGCGATCGAACAAGTGTTGACTACTACGTATGAATAATAGTTTTGTTGTATATTAGTGAATGATGAATGTATGCAAAATCATGTGAATCAAACAATCATTTAACTGTTTCCAATGTGACAATTTCGAAGTGGGAAGCTAAAATGGTGTCATGCCTTTATATACACAGGAATTATCACGTGACTTAGCTCACTGGGTATACCGTACAACCAAATTTAGGAGTCGGGCCAATGCCCACATAAAAGTATGTGGGGTGGGAGATCCATTATTTCATAATGGCCTGGTGTGGTTGTTTTCCCCCACCTTTGCTGATGTCTAGTATATTAATTACCTAAGCTAACAGAAATGCTTAGATCGATTGGATTATGTATTCGTGTATTTTATTTTGGCTTTTTGTTATGTTTTGTTTTGTTATATGGGCTTTATAAGCCCATATACAAACTCACCTTTGCTTTATGTGTTATCAGTAAACTAGCCACGATTCCTAGTATGTTTAGAGAGATAGCTTTGTGCCACAAAAATAGTAATTTGAAGTGCATCATAATGTCATATTTATGATACAGTTACTTAGTTGTATTGGATGTTGCTGTTCATTTACTGATGCTAAAAAATATAAAAGTTGGCCATTGAAATATACAATGCCAGCTGAGTTTTTGAGTCAACTGCTGAAAATGTAGACACTAACATTCAAACCCAATTAAATAAACACATACCATGTGATAGGTATTGTTGCAACTGTCTCACTAGGTATCGAGACATAAACCCCAATTCCAAGAGTTGCCGTAAGCTCGAAGAACCTTGCGCTGTTCGGCAAGTCAGCAACTACTACTTTAGCCCAATCTCAATAACCCCATTTATGGGCGATACCCCACATGGATGTTGATGATTTTCAACATCGACTTGATGTAAAAGCCCTTACTGCTGCTGCATACATCCAGGTCAGGTGTTTATTTGTCCTTGCCCCCATTGTGATTAGAAGTGTAGACGACGATTCAAACTTCACTGTTCACCACAGTTAGTCATTATAGATCATGATTAACTAGAACAATCAATTCTCTTGCCAATAATATACATTACATGTATGAACTATGCAAACAAAAGTAAATGATATGGCCTATAAAAAGCTAACTATGAACAAGTGGCATGCAGCAACCTTCCATCACTTATAATATTATTTATGTGGGACAGTGTTCCCTGTTAATGTAGTGGTGTTACTGACTCAAAATCGTATCTAGTTTACTGGAAATAACAAGGCAGATGTAAGTTTGTACCAGAGCTTTGTATTAAGCCAAACATTAAACCATACAATACAATATGTACATGGAGTGCCTTAGCCTATATAATTCTAATAAATAAGTTACAGCAAAGGTGAGGGGAACCAACCACACACAGGTGGTGGAACCCGCCCGTAAATTGCCAAACTAAAACCCTGTGCAGAAGGGGAAAGCGTCAAAGCACTCAAAAACCCCTTCGCTACATCATGTAGGGAGATGAATACAAGAAATCTCACTGCTTCCCGCCCATGAGGTCAGTTGGAATTGTCCAATGTCCAACCTTATAATTACGAACATTCTATACAAATATCCAACATGCATATACAATGTAACATGTAAAAACGCCAAACATAATTCTACCAAAAACCTGCAATTGTAAACATGACATGTTAAATTGACAAGACATACTAGCGGTCAGATGTAGCAAACAAATCCCACTAGAAATTAATCACCTAGGTGCAGTTGGGATAGGTGAGTGGGAACAACAGATCTAGATGCAATGTAACCGCAAATTATCGCAGGATATAATAATCTCTCTCAAATCAGAACAAATGATCAATATGTAAGAGACAAATGGAATACCTTTTCTCCGTGACAATTTCGAAGTGGGAAGCTAAAAAGGTGTCTTGCCTTTATATACGCAGGAATAGTCACGTGACTTAGCTCACCGGGTATACCGTACAAACCAAATTTAGGAGTCGGGCCAATGCCCACATAAAAGTCATTTGATGTGCATCATAATGTCATATTTATGTGGGACAGTGTATTAAAAAAATAAACAGTTGGTTATGAAGTCATATCGCCCGCCTGGCACCGTCCGCCCGACTCCCTCTGTCGATCTGAGATTTTCCTCAACCGCGCACTGGTCACTCACTCACTGCCACTAGCCTATGCAACGGTATCGGCTCGGCGTTGCAGTAGAATTTGCTGTGCGTATGGCCAACCAAACCAAACCAACCAACCAAAAATGTCGAACAAAACATCTTCGTTACAACATTTTATAAATTGGTATTCTCGAACGATGGTAAGTAATTCGCAAGTTGACGATTTTGGCTGCCCCCTACCGACTAAAATAATAACCTGGAAATGATCAACCGAATATTTAAATCAGTTGCTACATGCAGCGTGAACGTTAATTAAATATTAAAAACAATAACGGGTACAATCGTTAATTGTCTCACTTCATTTTTCATCCAATTTTGAAAGATTCATAAATGCACAAATTGTGCGTCACTTGATAATGCGTTCCACCATTTCATATGCTGGCAACCAGTTCATCTTTTCCAGGCACTGGTAATATTTGCTGTTTGGTATAGCATAGCATAATTTGATGATGCTTATTTATTATTTGATCTCCGTTTAGGCTTAATGTTGGGCTACATTGAAAACAATTGAGGTGAACCTTTTAAATATTGTATTTGTGAATCTTAATTGCAATTTACAAGATGCCAAGCTGAAGCCCTGACTGGGGCTGGAGGCATGAACGGGGAAGCCATCATGGCATGGCCAGCTGCAAACGTGACTGATAACAGCACAAAATTAACAATACCTTCCTCCACATTCACTCTGCCTAAAGTTTACAGACAGTAATCAAAGTAGTTTGGACAAACACAATGATTACAGCAAGGAAGACAAGCTCGTTGTTATGGGTACACATGTACTTGGTGTTACCACTGAGACACACCAAAGCTGTATGTCCGCAATTTTCTAAACAAATTCGGTAAAAAAAATTCAAATCAATGAATACTGTCCGTCTTAGGAGGGACATATAACTAAAATATCCTGTCCGCTGTCTGCAAACATGAGGTGTCCCCTCATCAGAGGAACATTAACATGGCAAAACGGTCCATACATTGACAAACTGTCTCAACATAGCAGGTGTCCCCTCATCAGAGGGTCCGCTGAAGAGAAGGACTACTGTATTTGCAAACATGTTTGGTTAGAAGACTTACACTGTTCTTCTGGTAACGTAGACATATTGTACAAACTAAATGCACTATCACACTTACTAACTTACTATTGTAATTTGTTTGATGTTGATCCCTTTTGGCCATAGATTGACTGGACTAACAGTAACATGCATATATGGATAAATATACAACAATCACAAATATTGCCAGGCTCATAGACAGGAGGAGTGTAAAACTGCTGGTTGCAACCACTCTTGATTAGCTGTGTGAAAGAAAAGATTTCTCATGGAGAATAAAAGCGACATTTCTTCTGCTGCATGAATGCTGTCTGGTAGAGAACTCAACTGTAGGAGAAGACCATTCTTTGGCTAAATGAATGATCTCTTTTGGAGACGAAAGTTAACTACTTTCCTTGGCTGCATGAATGAGCTATTACGGGAATAATGCAAACACCAAACTGATGACTATAACTGAATGTGTTACAGAGGTAACTGTATAGTTGGGTTCAGCTGTTTAAGATAAAAGTGTAATGGTTTTCTAACTTACAGATACTTAAAATAAAATGTGGACTGGCAGTCTGGCACCTACAAGTACAGCTTATACAAGGTTACTTGTGAGCCCACGTTTAGTTATAAACATACTACTAAACCATTATAACAAAGCATTGATGTGTGACTTACTTTGATCTGTTTGATCCATCCAATGACAGTAGTCTCAAGGACATGTAACACAGAGCCACGTCTATTGGCACTAGAGGCAGCCTCAGCCAGAACCTCAATGGATGGCAGTGGCAGGGTTACGTCTCCCTTTGTAAAATCATAGCCACCAACATACATTTAAATACCGACCACTGAAAACAAATCCTGAGAGAGTGCATGCATGCAAAATGTTGCCCATGCACATGTTTGTTTTCGTGTGTTTCAGTGAGGTTGTATACTCCAAAATAATTTATCGGTTAAAACTCATATACAAACAATCATGATTTTGTGTGCTGTTAATCATCTGCAATTACCGGGGTAGTCAAATTGCTGTGAAGTTGTAAGTGGTACGATCTGCTCTAGAGAACTCAAAATATGATATGTCTGATATGTATTAATGAAGATACAGGGGTGGCTCAAAGCCCCCAATGATCCAACAACTCAACCTTCCCCAATAAGGCTCGATATACATCAAATTGTCAATTAAAAAGTAGAATCAAGAATTCACTTGTCAAGCTGTTAATAACTTATCCAATAGACAACCACCTTTAAAAACATTTGTCCACAAACTAATCAGATTTGTTCCAGATTCATTAGCTCTGCATATAGACTATGGTGTATGTTTCAGACAACACATTAGTTCATTTGTTAATTGTTTGGGCAGCAAATGGCTTAGTTGTCCCACTGACAACCAGTAGGAGCAAATTCACTTGTCCCATGAGTAATTCATTTGTCTCAAACTAACGGACAAGTGGGAATGTTGAGCCCTGATTACATAATTGTATACACATGATATATATATATATATATATGTGTGTGTACAACTAATAAGAAAGTAAATATATATACCCAGTATATATATTTACTTACTTATTAGCTTAATTACTTTATGTATATATGTTTATTGATTTTAACTATTTATATAGATGTTAGACAAGACATTTCAACGTATTTTATTCACAAATATTGTAGTAGATTATATACTTAAATCATAAATAACAGTATTTTTAAATAGAATAAGTAATCATATATATATATATATATATATATATAAATATACACTTACATATTTTTGCTGGTGTAAATATAGAGACCATAACATCAATTTGTATGTACAGATTGTGACTACATGTGAAATTTATTTTAGTCAAAGGATCATCAAAGTACTGTTAGCATAATGTAAATCAACTGATTTTAGTGATATACTAATCTGGATCACAAACTAATAGTGCTACATTGCATGTGATTTCTTGATAAGTATTAAATAATCATGTAACAAAAACACACACTTGCTAATTTCATACTGGGTATCCATTTGAGTTATGCTTATATTCAGTGTTGTAGACATGTGAAAAAGTACTGTGATTGTTATTCCAGAAGTATTACAGTTAACTAATGAAAATCATACATTTTTAATCTTCTATCTAGTGGAGTAAAAATATATTTCACATATATAACAAGTACAAAAATGTCTGGTTTTAAACATCCTGCTGTGACCACTGGCAAGCCCAGAAATGAGACTTAACTCTCTTGCCAATACCTAAACATTGGCAGAGTGTGAAGAATTGGCAGCAATTTGCAAATAAAATAATAGCAGAGACATGATAACCTGTGTTAGATTCCATGAAAATGAATTATGTACCCTGGTATGGTGGGGAAAGAGTACAACAAAATGATCATAGAATTGGTTTGAAATGGGAAGAGGCATATTTTCAAAAATCTGCATTCATTTTACACAAAACAATATACCGGTAATCATAGCTAAGTGAAACAGTAGATGTGATGTGTAATCTTAGTTATATTAACTTGTTAAAGTTGATCAACTGAAAATACCAAAAACCAGTACCGGTAGTACCAAAAAAATATTCTCTCAATATTCAACATGTTTCCCCAAAAAATGTGTTTGGTAAACATATAAAATGTGATCACAAAGACAAATTAAACATCATTACCTTGCAATATGAATATTAGATTCCTATTACAATTTTTAATTGTGCTGTGGCATTAATAATAAAGAAATATAATCTAAAACCTAGAATACGTAATCCATTTTGAAGTTATTCCCATTGTCTTCAACACCACTGGATATAGGTTGACTACTGGTAGTACTGATCTTCACCTATCAGCCATTATATGAAGCTGACAATATATTATGATGATCACATGATGTACTAGTGGTCTTGATAAAATAATAAAATAGCTACAGATTATTCTGTCAAAGTGTACATAAGAAAACTAGCCACAGGTGTATATCCCATACTGGTATATAGAAAGGGTTAACAACAAATGAGCTCTGATTCATGAGGATATAGGTGTTATTGAAGGCCATTATTATTATTATTAAAAATATTTTTAAAGTTTCATTGGAAACAAACATTCCAGAGTCCATCATAGAAACAAAAAGTAAACACAACTGATGAAGGGTGTTATATGCTTTAGCAGGGTATTCTCTCTCACCTTGGAATGACCCTGTGTCGTTGTCACATATGCCATCAGCCGATGTAACACATCCATCAACTTGTCTGGGTGCAGTCCAAAGATCGTTGTAGAACTATCATTTGTGCACAACAGCGGCAAATAAACATCTCTTGTGAGTTGATCAAGTTCATCGAGGGGGTCGACCATGCAATCAAGGAAGAGGATCTCATCATCTGAAAGGATAATCAGTTAAATAATGAAACCTTTTCCACAACAGCAAATATGTGTCGATAACAAATATCCACCAGTCTACAGCCATGGAGCTGGATGACTGCAATAATGTGGAGTGAATGAAATTGCCAAAGATTCAAAACAGGAATGAAATGATTTGAACCCAGAATCTCTTGGTGGACAGTCTAGCTGATTTAATCATAGTCAGGGGGCTTATCATCCAGAAGCACCTTATTTGTTCACATCGTTCCACAAGCACAATATTTGGACCAGCATTAGATATTGCCATGACCTTTCATTTTTTTGCCATTTTGGACTAATCCAAAATGACCGCCATCCAGAGTAAGGCTGTGCAATAACTTGGTAACCAAAAGTAGTAGAACCATAAATGAGACAATTTTTAGGGGTTTTCAAGTATGGGAAATGCATTCTCGGTGTTATTTTGCCAATTCTAGGTCGAGGTCACGTGATAAAGTCACATTCAAGGTAATTTTGACCTAAAATATGGATACCTTTCAATCCAAGAACATACTATAACTTATTATTGTTACCATCTTTAACAAGATTTAACAAGATTGCCATCCAGAAAATTACTCTGGATGGCAGGTGGACAAGGAAGCCTTTTGGCTTATCGAGAGTCCAATACTTTTTATCTACATGTATCCCACCTTTTTAAGGTGTGTCGATTTTATTTTTAAACATATTCACGCTACTAGCACCAACACAATCAGGAGATAATCTGTTCCATTCATTTAGAGAATGAGAACTTTCTTATATCTAATCTACATTGCTCCTTTACTAATGTAGCTTCATGTCCTCTGGTCCTTCTATTTTTCTCAACTGAGAAAAAAATGTTTCTATCAATATTTTCATAACCATTCAATATTTGAAACACTTCTATGTGATCTCCTCTCAATCTCCTGGTCTCTAATGTTGTTAAACCACATTCTTTTAGGCGTATTTCGTAACTAAGATCCCTCAGATTTGGTATCATTTTAGTCGCTCTCCTCTGTACTCTTTCTAGCATATCTATGTCCTTCTTGCGATATGGCCTCCATGCTTGTATACAATATTCTAAATGAGGCCTCACTATTGTTTTGTACAGCGGTACTATTAATTCTTTTTTCTTATACGCTATATTTCGCCTAATTAATCCAAGGATTTGATTTCCCTTTGACGCTGCAATTCCGCACTGCTCTGAAACCTTCATATCAGCACTAATGGTTAACCCCAAGTCCTTTTCTTTTACAGTAGTACTTAGAACAGTACCCCCCATTTTATATTTTACCTCTTCATTCCCATGACCTGTGTGGAGGCATTTACATTTCCCAAAATTGAACAGCATTTGCCACTTTTCAGACCATTTGATCAACCTATCAAGATCATCTTGTAAATGCTGTCTGTCTCCATCACTTTTAATCCTTCTAAACACTTTTGTATCATCCGCAAATTTTAACACCTTGCTTGTTATATCATCGTCCAAATCGTTGATATATATTAAGAATAATATAGGTCCTAGTACTGATCCCTGTGGTACCCCACTCAATACCGATTTCCAGTTTGAAGCCTCCCCATCAACTACTACACGTTGTCTTCTGTCATTCAGCCATTTTTCTATCCAGTTTATTATACCATTTCCTATGCCATGGGCCTTTAGCTTAAGGAGTAATCTTTGATGTGGTACTTTGTCGAAAGCTTTTTGAAAATCTAAATAGATGATATCTACTGGTGATCCTTCATCTACCCACCTAGTGATGTCTTCCAAAAAACATAACATATTTGTTAAGCATGACCTCGCTTTTAAAAACCCATGTTGAGATGGGTTTATCAAGTTATGTTTAACAAGAAAATCCACCATGTGATCTTTAATTAGTCTTTCTAATAATTTGCAAATCACTGATGTTAAACTCACTGGTCTATAGTTCTCTGACTTGTTTCTCGAACCTTTTTTAAATAACGGTATAATGTTTGCCTCTTTCCATTCTAAAGGAACCACTCCCTCTTCTAATGACAAATTGAAAACTGTTGCAAGCGGTACGCTAATTTGTTCTACAATTTCCAATAGTAGTTTGGGCGGAATCCCGTCCACTCCAGGTGATTTATTATCCTTCATAGCCCTTATTTTCTTAGCTACCATTTCCGAGGTTACAACTAACTGTCCTAAATAGTCTGAATCTGCCCCCTTGAACTTAGCCTCTGGTACTGGCAGTGAACTAATATCTTCCCTGGTAAACACTGAACTAAAATACTCATTCAGGTCTTCTGCCATTAAGAATCCCTCTGATATTGTATTTCCAGCACTATCTTCTAGAGGACCGACCTTATCCTGAACTTTCTGTTTGCTTCGAATATACGCATAAAAACTCTTACTGTCATGTTTTATATTACTAGCTAATTTTTTTTCATAGCTTCTCTTTGAATTTCTAATTTCAGCTGTAGCTTGATTAAGTGCTTCTTTATAAATGTTGTAGTCTTCATCATTTCCAGTACATCTATATGACTTCCACATCATTTGTTTATACTTAATTTTTCTAATGGCTTCTTTCGATAAGTGTTTCTTTTTAGACTGTTTCCCTTGTTTTTTGAAAGGTACAAATTTATCGACTATGCACTTAATTTCACTATTTAAGATATTCCAGCATTCGGTTGCTGTCTTATTCTTCAGTGTGTTATTCCAGTCTATCTTTGCTAAATATTTCCTCATGTCCTTATACCTTCCTTTGTGGAAATTTCTCCTATACTGCTTTTTACTATTCCTTTCTGATTTTACTTTGATGGTAAAATGTATCTGGTTGTGATCACTACTCCCCAGTGGCTCACATATCTTGACATTGTCAACTAATTCTTTCTGTGAGGACAAAACTAAGTCTAACACATTCTCTCCCCTGGTTGGTTCTAGCACATGTTGAGAAAGGAAACTATCTTGTACTAAAACTAAAAACTTGTGGTCCTCACTCCCCATACTCTGTAGAGATTTCCATTGTATATGCCCATGGTTAAAGTCCCCCATAATAATACAGTTCCGTTTGCTTACTTCCCTTATAGCGTTTTGTATTTTTTCATTCTCTTCTATGCTTATGTTTGGACTTCGATAAACTAACCCAACTGTTAACGTTGAGTTTCCTGTAACTATGTTACACCAAACAGCTTCTTCGCAATCTGCTTCTCTTTCTAATTTTAATTCATAAGCCTGGATAGATTCTTTAATATATAAAATAACTCCACCTCCCTTTCTTCCTATTCTATCTTTCCTAAACATTACATATCCTGTTAGGCACAATTCGGCATCTGATATATCAGTGGTGGCCCACGATTCGGTTATACCTATTATGTGAGGGTCAATATCTTCTACCATAATGTTTAGTTCACTTCTTTTGTTTACTATGCTCCTTGCATTTAAACAAATGCATTTATATCCTGATTCAGAACAGTTTTCCAGGCTGTTCTTTGCCGATTTATTTCTGCTGTCTTTATCTATGCCTCCAGTTTCAGGCTTCTCTGTGAATCCCCCCTTGTTGTCATGTTCCATCTAAAAATGCCTTTGGTGGACAACAGATAAACTTGGAATGAATTTCACGTAAAGGTCACTTCAGTCAGGTCAAGGTCACTCGCAGCTCATGGATGATGCATCTATCAAGCCTTGGGCACAGATCTGTATCCTCCTTTTATTTCCTGATAAGGCTGGTTCTACGATAAAGCATACAATGGAGATAGTGAAGATAGTGAAATACCGAGTTCATCAACCCTGGTCAGACTCCAGTCCTCAGCCTTACTATGCCATATGCAAACAGTTGGAGTGGCACTTTCCCAACATTCTAGGCAAGGATAAGTTTGACATGCAGCTAGAAGTCTTGCATATCGAGGACAAGTGCCAGTTGATGATGGGCAAGATGCTACAAAGGTCTGGCTGGGTCACTGCTTTGATCTCAGGTGAACATCTTCTCCTCTGGTCACGCTCAGTCTGCTCTCAATGACCACCACATCAAGCGCACGCGCTATGCTCATCAAGTTTCACTCATCCATCTCTCTCTCCATCTCTCCTTCTCTCCGTCTCTCCGTCTCTGGTAACTAGCTGTTGTGTGCATTTGTTCCATGATTTGATGGTGCTTGGAAACAATGAGTACTTGTATGCGTCGATGCGGGTGAATGTCTAGAAGTAGCGATAATCATTGCCTCTGGTACACGTTGAAACAGCGGTGAGTGAAATCATTGTTATGTTCACTAAGTTGTTTCTGATACAGTAGACCATTATGAGCTTGGCATTAGCCTGCCTATTTGCAATGGTCTCCCATTTCAGACTTTCAATCATGATTGTCACACCGCTGCTAGATGGTAGTCACTCTTCACAAAGCGAGCAGCTTGTCGTTGAACATTCTCCACACACCTGATGTTCTTGGTTACACCAAGGTACTTGGATCATTTGACCTCCTTCAACTGTTGTCCGTGAAAAGAGTAGTCGCTGACAATTCTCCTCTTCCTCCTATCGGTAATTCAGATAACTTCGCACTTGTCCAGATTAAACTCCTCAGCCATTTCTTTTCCCACATCTGCAGCTTGTCTATGTCATCTTGTAGTATATCTGCATCATCTGGTGAGTTGATGTTTCAGTACAGGAGACAGTCATCAGCAAATAGGACTCAACCCTGTGGGATGCCTGAGGTCATTGCAGCCGATGATGATGTTTTGCCTTCCAGAATCACTTTATGAGTATGGCTGCTCAGGAAGCTTTTGACCCAATCCAGTATCTTCCCTTGCACTCTGTAGTGGTGAAGTTTGGTAGTCAGATAATGGTGGGACACTTTGTCGAATGCCTTGTACAGCATTGATCTGGCCACCCTCATGGAGGCACTTCATTAGGTCGTTGACAGCTTGGATGAGTTGGGTTTCACGGGACCTACGTTTGCAAAACCCATGCTGGTAGTCAGATAGGATGTTATGATGTTCCAAGTGGTCCATTAAGTTACTGTCTACGATATGTTCCAATGTCTTGCAGGAGATGCTCGTGAAGGATATGAGTCTATTGTTTGAAGCAGTAGTTCTTGTTCCCTTCTTGTATACTGGTATGACCCAGGCATACTTCCAGTCTGTTGGTACTGTACCTTGGTTGAGTGATGCCTGGAGATGTGTGTTACCACTGGTGCAAGTTCTGTGTCATAGTCTTTCTGGAACCTGGCTGGGATCCCATCAGGTTCTGTGGCTTTGTGGGGTTTGACTTCCAATAATTTTCTTACTCCTGCTTCAGATACTCCGATATACAGAAAGTCACTATATGGGCTCACTCTAAGGTTCGGTGCATTGCTCGTGTCTCCATCGGTGAAGACTGATGAGAACTGCATATTAAGAATGTCAGTTTTAGTCTGGCTATCGCTGTGGACAATGCCATTCTTCATAAGTGGGGCTACTCTGCTGTTGTCCTTTTTGATTTTGATGAAAGACCAAAACTTCTTTAGGTTTCCCTCATTTTGATTATTCTCACATAGCATGGAACTGATATATCCGTAGTATGCCTTTCAGAACTCTGATTGGGCAAACATTTTTATTTCTCGATATTTTGTTATGTCGTATTGACATTACGTTGGCTGATGCTGTGTTTGCTATGAGGCTTTGACATTTGATCCATAATTAAATATCTGTTATCACGAGGTTTGTTGCAAGAACTAAAATCTAAATGGGCTCTCAATCAGCAATGGTTTTACCTTAAATGGAAGGTGTAAAATTATAAATAAAAATAATAGTTAAAAATGTACAAAGTCGTGTTGAAATATAAAACAAGTAAAAATAATAATAGCAAACGGCTGAAAAAATGTGAAGGCGGTGCAGGATAAGACATATTTCAAGATTAAGTCTGAGCGATTTAGACATAGATATGGCCAAATTATTCAAATTTGAGAACCAACGAGAGCCTCCATCTCTATCAGACCGAAGTTTGTTCAGAGCTGGGACCAAGTCGGACATCCTTGTGTGCATCAACACACCATGTACAAGTGCTCAACATGGCTGACGTCATCCACATGGTGCATTCGACCAGAATGGCAACATTCGCTGAGTATGTACACCTACACATTCTGCCTTTCTTGAAATGCTCAAATGACTGGCATGGTTGAATGCGTTGATGCAGTCTGGCACACCTATCCTGAACAAAGCCATAAATTACTGACATAGTAGCGGCATTTGTAGTAGTCAAACCAGATGACAACGGCAACACTCCCTAAGCGAAAAGGGACTGGCAATCATACTTTAAAAAACATGGAAAACAAAACTTTCCTTTGTCTGCAACCATGCAGAGGCAGACACATGTATCATCCTTCAACTAGCTCATGCCTCACCTCAGAGTCATGAGAAAGCATTCGTTGACACTGTCGACAGCGACATTGTTGTTATTGCCGTCGCTTTTGTTTGAACAGCTTGACCTTTTAAAGCTTTGGATTGGCTTTGGTAGCAGCAAAAACGACCAAGATATCCCAGTGCATAGCATCCTCTTCCAGTTCAGTCCACCAAAGTTGTTGGCTCTACCCCTCTTTCACGCCCTAATAGGCTGTGATATGACCTCTCAGTTTTTTGGTTGCGGCTAGAAAACAGCGTGGACAGGGATGATGATCCACCTGACCGAAGATATGGAGTCCTTCAACTCTTGGAATCTGTTCACATGCAGCAGACCGAGTGATTCGTTGTGCTTATGTACAGCAAGACGTGTGGTTTGCAACTGTAGCAATGCTACACATCATTGCTTCTCCAATGGCAGTCATTCACTTGATAATATGCCGCCAACCCAGACTGCTCGCTTTGATCATGTCAAGAGGTCGTTGCTCCAAGCCAGTTTCATCTGGAAGCAGTCAACTGCTTGCCACCAGGCAATCCATGTCTTTGGTCAGTGGGGATGGGAACAGGATGAGCACAGCAAGCCCTCCTCCTACACTGTGGCTGCATGAAAGTGTGCAAGGAGAATTGCTGCAGGGCAGGCCTTCATTGCATGGCACTATGAAAATGCAAGGGTGGTTACCTTAAAAAATGCCGACAAAGATGCAAACCACTGAACCACTACAAATGGATGGATAGATGGATGGACGGATAATGGATAAGATTGTCTGATTATATGAGTAGAGTGAATAAGTTAAATAGCGTTGTACTCGTATTAGGTACATCCATTGTAGGTTTCGTTTTGACCATTTGAAGCAATGATTCATAGCCATTTTACCATTCTATGCACATAATATTGGTTGATATAAAATATAATTTATGTGGGACAGTGTTCCCTGTTAATGTAGTGGTGTTACTGACTCAGAATCGTAGCTAGTTTGCTGTAAATAACAAGGCAGATGTAAGTTTGTACCAGAGCTTTGTATTAAGCCAAACATTAAACCATATAATACAATATGTACATGAAGTGATTTAGCCTATATAATTCTAATAAATAAGTTACAGCAAAGGTGAGAGGAACCAACCACATGCAGGTGGTGGAACCCGCTCGTAAATTGCCAAAAACTAAATCCCTGTGCAGAAGGGGAAAGCGTCAAAGCGCCCCAAAACCCATTTGCTACATCATGTAGGGAGATAATACAAGAAATCTCACTGCTTCCCGACTGAGGTCATGTAATTTGTGTATCCAACTGACATGTCACTGCTATTTCTAAAATAATAGTATAATTTGGTCTGGGTTACATTCTCAGTTGTACATAATGAGAAGTTTCTATAATACATTACGATATTGACCTTAGCCTTAACTGGATGACCTCAACCTTCACCCTTTCAGTATCGGTTCAAACAATACAATAAAAAAACTCCTGTTCATGCAATAGACCACTTGAATCATCAACAGATATATGGTTTTTATTTATTTATGGGCAAATTTGACCTTGACCTTGACTGAAGTGACATTTACCCCAAATTCATTCCAAGTTCATCTATAGTCCACCTAAGGCTGGATGGAACATGACACCAAGATGGAGAAAATACATGATAGTATGTTCTTGGCACGAAATATCCATATTTTGGGCAGAAATTATTTTGAATGTGACCTTATCATGTGACCTTGAACTAGAATCGTAAAAATGACACTATATAAATGGTTCTATTACTTTAGGTTCTTAAGTTGATGATATGCGGTTGGTGACCATCTTGGAGTTTTCCGATATGGCCGCCACAGCAGGTGTTGATGATGTTGATCAGTTTATGTTGATCGACGATCTATTTGATACACCTGTGACAATAACGGAAGCGAGTGTTTTAAATTTAAATACAATAAATCCTCCTCTGTTTGTGGCACAGAAGAACTTTCACGAGTGTTTATTGGTAAAAAACTTGATTGTAATGTGTTGATAATAACTACATCACATTTTATATTATCGTTGGAATATTACTATACGAGAATATTGTCAAAATGGAAAACAAAAATAAACAAATTTCACCATGCTACCAGAAAATAACTGGGTGGTTGAATGTCCATACATCCAGTGAACGACATGTAGCCATGCATTTAAGCTATATGGTAAAACTAGAATTATTAAAATATTTTGAGAAGTTTTATTTTTATGCCATTTTATGTAGAATCATGTATAAAGTCGATGTTCTAAATGTATTGAAAAGACTAGAGCTGGTTCAGTGCAGTTGTACCAGCTATGTTGACTTCAAAGGTGTTTGATTGACAGCTAGTAATTACAATGTAATAATTGTCGTTGCTGCACTGCTGTGAGAATGGATGTGATCTTGTGGTTTGGCCTAGTTCCTCCAGTTCTAGACAGTTGACCCAGGCACGTGGAATAATAACACTATATCTTGTATCAGGGAAAGTGGAATTTACTCCAGTGCAAAGGGGCACTTGTAATGGTGTTGTGTTGACAATCAGGTGAAGCCTGGCTTCAGCAAAGCTAAGGTGTGAACGTTGTGCTTGGAACTTGGCTTAAAACATCTACACCTACATGGATACCATGAGCAAGCATCTGAACAAAGCAGACAGTTGTTACAGTTGATGTCTGATAATGTGGGACAGTTGCTAAGAACGGCGGATGCCATCATATTCAAAATTTCAAAGATGTTTGTGCACGGTTGCAGTCCGCGATGCTGATGGCCCAGACACGGATACGCGACACGACGCTGCCATGCCGTTCCAGGCAGCGTTCTTTGATAGCGACAATGACAGTGACTTTGGAGGATTTTAGTTGTGAGATGGATGATGCCATCATATTTGAAGATGTTTGCCCAGTACGTGCGGCACGGATACATGGAATGACACCGCCGGAACAGCATGGCATTCTTCAACGGTGACGATGAAAGTTATTTCGATGACGATGGATTTTAATGTTTTCACGTTTTGATCTTTGTTTCTGAACACTTTTATGGACACAGGTTTTTATGTGTTATGTAATTATTTTTTGCACCACTGGCAGTTGTAATACAATGTTTTATTGATACATCCGACTTTGTTTTATCAGTAAGTTTTTTACTTATTATAAACGTTACTACTGACAATCCAGGGAGCCAATTTTCACAATATTTTCGGCAAATTACTGTATTTAAAGCCGCACCCCAACTTTGCCGTCACCGTTATCATTTCGGCTACACACTACCGCAATTAAAGCCGCGGCTACAAATACAGGATTTGCGGTACATGCTGTCAGCAAGTCGAATTGTGATGCTATCATGGATGAATACAAGATTGTGTTCGATGAGTCCTCTACTGGGCGCTTGCTAGGCACCGTTGGCCTGAAGACTGAAGATGGAACAAGACCAGTACAATGTTCCCCATGACGGGTGCCAATAGCACTACAGAGCAAACTACTACAAGAACTGGAAGAACTCGTGAAATGCAAGGATCACTCCTGTCATGGAACTGACTGAATGGTGCTCCCAAATCTTGGTACTGACAAAGAAAAGTGGCCAACTACGCATTTGCATCAACCTGAGGCCACTGAATGAAGCTCTACGAAGGGAGACGTATCATCTCCCAACAATCGAAGACGTCCTCTCAGAGCTATCTAATGCCAAAGTGTTCAGCAAAGTAGAATTATCACACGGTTACTGGCACTATGAACTCGATGAGGCAAGCAGTTACCTCACAACCTTCATAACTTCTCATGGAAGATATTTGGCACAAAAGTCAGTTCTGAAATATTTCAGAGAAAGCTGAACGGGAGCCTCACAGGACTCAAGCGAATCGTATGTGTGGCAGATGACATCCTGATCTATAGAGAATCGGAAGAAGAACACGATACCAATCTCAGAAAACTGCTGATAAGGTGCAAAGAAAACGGCCTGAAACCCAACAAGGACAAGAGCCTGTTTAAAAGATCACACCTAAACTTCCTGGGCCACGTTGTGACCAACAAAGGACTGAAACCTGATGTGAAGATGGTGGAAGCTATTCTGCATATACCAAACCCCACGAACATAGAAGCAGTGCACCATCTGCAAGGCACGATCACTTATCTTGCCAAATTTCTCCCACGATTCCACAATCATGGAGCCAATATGATGACTAACTCGCCAGGACTGCAACTGGGAATGGGGAGAAGAACAAGAGACCGCAATGAGCCAAATGAAGAAACTCGTCACCACCGCACCTCTGTTGGCATACTATGATCCAACCAAGACACTGACCATCCAGTGTGATGCATCAAGCACCGGCCTTGGTGCAGCACTGATTCAGGACGGAAAACCTGTAACATATGCCAGTCAAGCACTCTCGGACACCGAAGTTGGCTATGCACAAATAGAAAATGAGTGTTTGGCCATAGTCTTCTCTCTCGAATGTTTCCACCAGTACACTTTTGGTCATGAAACAGTGGTATGCACCAACCACAAGCTGCTTGAGATGATCATCAAGAAGCCCTTGCACAAAGCACCAAAAAGAATCCAAGGGATGCTACTTCGATTATTGCAGTATGACGTCGAAGTCACCTAGAGACAAGGCAAGGAGGTGCACATTGCTGATGCATTATCTTGAGCATATCTCACTGACAGCAATGACAGACAAGGACAGTTCTCTCAAATTAACGCTGTCAAACATCTGTCAATCGGACAAACAACACTGAAGAAACTACATGAAACAACTGATGCAAATGACAAAATGCAAGCACTTAAAGAGACGATACTGAATGGTTGGCCAGAAAGCAAGGCAGATGTGAATGCACAAATCTCCTCCAACTTCACCATGAGGGGTGAACTAGCGATACACGATGGACTGATTTTCAAAGGGGAATGCGTGATTGTACCACAAGGCTACACCTGTCACACCTGGGAGCTGACAGCATGGTACAACGTGCGTATTCTGACCAGGGATGTTAGCCGAAATAAAACACATTGCTGATAATTGTGAAGCCTGCCAGAGCCTAGCTAAATCACTACCTAGAGACCCATATGCCAATCGAAGCAACATGTCCTTGGGAAAAGGTTGGAACTGATTTGTTCACCTGGGACGACAAAGAGTACTTGTTCACCATCGACTACTTCAGTGGCTGGTGGAAAGTTGATCGACTCTACAATACTATGTCTGCTGCTGTGATTTGTGCTCTGAAATCACACTTCACTTGCTGGGGAATTCCTTCTACAATGATCAGTGATAACGGGATCCCAGTACACTGCCGATAAGTTCCAGGAATTCACCGCCAAATGGGAGACCGAACACTGCACAAGTTCACCTAGACATGCAAATGCGAATGGTAAAGCAGAGTCAGGTGTAAAAGCTGCCAAGCACATGATAGAGAAGTGCAAGAGAAGTCAAACTGACCCATTCATGGCGATGCTAGTAGCCCAGCACAGCACATACTAAACAGACGTATGAAGACAATGGTACCAACGACTGAAATTCTCCTTAGACTGAGAAAAAATCAACACGAATACGACAAGCTGAAACTGACGCACAGCCAAATGATGCAGGCCTACCACTACAACAGAGGCGATAGAGACCTCCCAGTGTTGGAGGAAGGACACTCCATTCGACTGAAACCCTTCCATCTAGGACAAAAGACGTGGCAGAGAGGAACCGTAATGACAAGACTGGATGAAAGGTCATACAAGGTGGATACCCCCACCGGCACTTACAGGCACAACCGTGCACACCTGCGGAAGTGTAATGATCCACCTACCATTCAGACACCAGAGCCACTTGACTGGTATCAACTCAACGAACAAGACCGTTCTCCAACACCACAGGCGACGCAAGAAGTCTGCCGAGTCCTGTCCAACATGAAGCCATGAACAAAAACCCAAACGTGCCAGTACGAAAATCAACTTATATCTCGAAGCCACCAGTCTGTCTCTCTGATTATGAACTCTTGAAGAAATGACTATAAAAAAATGACAATACAAACACAGAGACATTGTTAAGATCATTATTTAAAACCAAAAGAGTGACATTTTATTAGCAAAATTGTGACGTTTATCTGACTTAATCTCAAATGCATTTGAAGAACTCTATAGTCAATACATATTATTTTAAAGAAATTTTATTGTTGCTGAAACGTGCGACGAACATTTGGACTCTAATATTGCTGAAACATGCGAAGAACCCTTGGACTCTAATGACAATAATGGTTATGGTATTGATTACATGAACTTGATATTATATTTGCTGCACTGTTGTATCTTCAAAGAAGAGGGGATGTTAATGATGTTGATCAGTTTGTGTTGATCAACAATCTATTTCATACACCTGTGACAATAAAGGAAGTGACCGTTCTAAATTTACATACAATACATCCTTCTCCGTTCTGGCACAGAAGAACTTTCATGAATCTTTACATCACGTCAATATGATTACTCATCTTGTTAACATATAGCTATATTAACGCACTAACAAACAAGCCCAGCTTGGCTCCCATGAACAAATTTAAAGTTATGGCCATATCTAACGCTGGTCCAAAAATGGTGCTTGTGGAATGATCTGAACAATTATATGACTAAGCCACCTGACTATCAAGAAGCTACCGCTCTCCCTGTTACACAATTATAATGCTCAAGATGAATTGTTTTCTTTTATGTTTCAACTTTATAGATAATTATCTAGAGATATTTGATAACATTAAAACTATTTAAATGACAAATCAATTTATTTAATATTATGCTTACACAATTAAAATATATATTTAGTTTATAATCGTGATTTTTCAATCAAGTAACTGTTGCTTAATAAGGCTTATAATCACTATATCTGACGCAGTGGATAATTGTGTTCAAATGCCTATCTGCTGATATGAAGAGAGTTTTCAGTTCTTACCCATGTTGTCTTTTGTAAGCTTCACACCAAAGTTGTTTTTGATGAAGAAGACAGACTTTGTCTTGAGGTCATGTGGAGGTTGAAGAGAGGCAACAATCTGACGAGGAGGTCGTAAATAGATGAACAAACGACGCACATCCTCATTGTTGATGAATTCATGGAATGCAAGTCTAAAAAGTGTCAAAAAAGCAAATTGGTCCACACACAACCAGACCTGCAGTACACTTTCAAACACACAATCCTCACAGCCAAAATGCAAAAAAAGTCAAATGGCAACTCCTCGTTACTTTTATGTGATGGAAGGCATCTATATATTAATTCATTAACTTTAGTAGGTAGTCTGGCAGTATCTCCTCCGAGGTGTCAAGGTGCACTTGTTTCTTTCTATGTTCATTCACTTCCTTTAATCACTGACCTTTGATATTCTAATAGGCAACATCTAAAAAAAACAAAGGTAGTTAGCCAGGTAATTAGATTAGCAAAAATGGCCATCCTCAAAATGGTGCTACATACACACATATGCACAAAACTTTTTCCCAAAGTATTTGTTGCAGACATTTGTCATGACGAGAAAGTTAGCAGTTTTTTGTCAACATTGTACATTGTTTCTAAGTTGCATGTTACATAAACATCCCCAACTGATCAGTACATATTTACTAGAGCTTGCGTATGCATGCAGATAGGTTAATGTTTTCATCGTAGACAACTTGAACCTTGGGTGCCAAACTTTCAGACATTAATCTACGACCCCTAGATTAGGACATAAGACCTACCGGGTAGATCTTTTAAATTACCCTATTTATATATCAGGACTCTAGCCATTTATGGGGTAAATCAGTTATTCGGAACATAAAACATAACGTGTGAGTAATAAGTAAAAGGTAAACAACTAATTGCAGAAACCATGCTCGTGCAGCAAATACTTCAAGAAAATGGCCCCTGCATCGTAGACTTGACAGCATGAAGTAGACGCTGACAGAATAATGCTTGTCTACCCTCACGCCAATAACAGCATTACAAATATTATTTAACAATTCTACACTATCATGACTAGGGCCTACCGATGGATGTGAACTTCACATTCTCTCTGATCTTTGTTATTTTGAACAAACAATGAGTATCTGCGTGCATGTTATGGTATTTATTTTATGATGCTGGGTGTCTACATTTGGTAAATATTAGTAACACGACTGTCATCCACAGGAGACGGGCATTTTTGTGTACTAGCAAAAATGCCAGAAAACATGCATAACATTATGAACGATTGATTAATGTTCATCTAACATTTGTTACAAACTCTAAACCACCAATAATAAAATGACTTATTTCTTTTGGACCAATATCATCAGAAAATTCAAACTCAGTGGTGCAACAAAACCAAAAGGTTAAACAATCTCATGTGTACAATGTGAAGGTCTTCAACAAATGGATGGATGTGCCAAGAAGCAAAGGAAGATAGGGTTATTTAAAAGATAGGTTTTAGATGACGACAAAATTAAACCATATTTCCTGCTGATTTGATGCTGACAGATGGACAGCAATTTCCAGAGTTGGCGCGGCAACCAAGAAAGGTTGAGTTCAAATAAATTACAACCAGATGACCAAAGCTATATGGGTTTTCGTGTAGGAATGTGCATTGAATGTAACTATCCAGGTTGTTTGAATGAAAGGACTTTATAGGTAATCGTACAGATCTTGGAAAAAAATGTCACATCATACAGGGAGTCAATGCAGTGATTTTACAAGTGGCATCCTTGACAGCTATATTATAAAAGAGGGAATTTAAATAATCAAGTCTGCTACTAACAAGAGTTGTTGCAATAGATTTAGTGACAGAAAGTGACACGTGAACAAAAGTTTCTTCTTGGCAAACTGGACAAATAAAACCAAAAAATAAAAATGCTGGCAAACTAACATTTCTTTTGTTTTCAGTTACCTAACTTGGCATAGTTCATAGACATAAAATATTGTGAACACCATTTCAATTTTTGTATGGCATCTGCTGGAAAATCATATTTGTTTTAACCCTTTTTGGTAATGTGTATTACAATGTTCACCATCTTTGCTAACAAATCACTGTTTTATTGTGAAAATATATAAAATGGAACTTTCTAATGCCATTTTAATGCTACCTTTAGAAAAAAACATACAACCAAATGGGGTTATTCATGTTTTCATGACAAATATTAAACTTTGCTTACCATATATTTTACTTGGTGTACATGAAACACAGACATACAAAACCAATATCATTGGTCAACATTTGTGAAAACATTGGTTACATTTTAGAACATTCCAGTTGGATGTCATAATAAACTTGATCCCAAGGCTGTTAAGCTGGGGTGGGTGTGAGGATAAGCTCTCACTATCTATTAAGTGCCCAATGGTGTGCGCCTCGTAAAGCCTCTGACAGTCCAATCCAGCTCCTCGCCTTCAAGAGATGGAATTGTTCTTTACTGACAGGGGCAGGGGCAAAGACGGATATATGGCGCCTTAAAACCAGACTTCGGGCAGATGGGGCTTGTTAACATTGACTGGTCACCTGTCTAGAAGATGAAGATAAACTCTTATTCTAAATATCTGCTACCTTGCAGCTATACCCAAACATGGGAAAGGCTAAGGGAGTAAACCTTGACAGCAGATCCACTGTTGGAGTCCCGAAGGCAGACCAATGACATGTTCAACGTCCTTCTGGCAGCTACTGCGATGACACTGGTGCCAAACTGTATCAGCTCTTGCTGTTCCTTTGGATACACCAGTGACGTGGAGAGGGGGACCTGCAACAACTGGCCCTGGCCACAGTTCACCTGCCTCATTGGGTGCATGGGGCTTACGGGTTTTGCAGCCTGAATAGTGGACTGAAATTCGTGCACCAAGCAACACAAGACAGAGTACAAAACAGACAATGTTCTGATCACCTGATTGTGACACAGACCTTGGTGTGCTGCAGGATTATGTTACAGGTGAAGAAGAATCTGACTGACAGTGACACAGAGCACTCCTTGGTGTGCTGCAGGATCACATTACAGGTGAAGAAGATTCATCACTCCAAACAAGAAAGAAAACCTTGCATTGACGTGAGCAAGACATCACATCCCAAAAAGGCTTTTGCCCCACAAAAGGTCAGAATCTTGACATATATGGGGTACAGCGTATTTTGAAGATTTAGATTTTAGGGGTCGTTGATTAATCCCTGAAAGTTTGGCTCTCGAAGTTCAAGTCGTCTCAGAGGAAAACGTTAAACTACCTGCATACGCTAGCTCGATTATAAGTAGACACATTTAATGGGTATGGGAAAATACTTATTTATTTTTCAGATATCTTGTCTGATGTATATACAAGAATGATATACAGTGTCAATTTTATTGGTGAATAATTGTGAAACCAATAGAACATTTTATAAATGTACCATTTGGATACCGTAATAAACATGAATATCTAATTGTTTCAACAATACCAACAACTTAGTGTATAACTTATTTTTGCCTTCAATTTGGCAATATCACCAGAATATCTTAAAACAAATTCCAAACACTTTTTTTGTACTATGTCCATATACAAGCAATTAACATTAATTATGTAGCAACTATATTGACATTTGCTTCAAAGTAAGACACCTATCATGTTGTCCTTTTATATCAGCACCATAATTATTGAGAAATATGCATCCTGGAGAGGTAATTTGTTTAACACATAATGATAATGTACCATTATCATATATGAGGTATATGACAACTATTCTACACATCAGTGCACTAATGAACAAACAACAGATACCTGGAGACAAGCATTACCTGTTCTCATCATTCTGAAACAAGTTCTTCAGTTCTTCATTGTGTGGCCGCAGAGATGAACTGAGTCTCACCTCAAGCCACTTCAACTTCTCATCAAGTTCCATCGCGTCTAAAACATTTAACCATTCATATGAAGAGTTTCAGGGCAAAACACCATTTCTGAAATTTCATCCAAACACAGACAAAACATTTGTTTAACCACTTGTTAAGTTAGTATAATACCTAATTTATATAAAAACATGATAAATCCCAGTTGAACAACATGTACGATAGAGCATTTGTTTCCAAAACATGATAAATGCCATCTGTCTTTCTTATAAAAACATGATATATTAATTTCAGGCAATTAGCACTGCCTTGCTACTCTTCCTGCTGTGGGCAGTGATTGCACTCACTGTTTGGATATATCCCGTTTTAACAAAAATAACATGGATATAGCCGGATATGTGGCTCGCCAAAGTCAGGTAAATTACCCAGGCCCCAGCTCTTAACATAAACCCTGCATGATGACCACCTTCAACACGCCATTTGAAGACATCATTATCTTTGACTGCCAATGGGAATCTGCTCAGCACCAGAAGTCTTCCACAAGACCGTGTACAAGTACCTCAAGGGAAATTATGGCATCTGTGTCTACATTTGATGGCATCTGTGTCTACATAGATGATATCATTGTATCATATCTTGAGAAAGTAGTGAAGAATCTAGTACATTGAGAAATACTTGTTAGCCAGAGCTTCCGTACCTTTGAGAAGTGGTCACATCACAGGGAATAAAGCCAGACCCTATGAAAGAACAAGCGAGTGAGGATCAAAAGATTGAAGTGGCAAGGTTCATATTGCATATATAAACTAGGACATCAGCTCTACACTCATTTTCAGAGAAAGATGCAGACTGGCAGTGGATTCCTGCACATGGGTAAGCATGGCAAGGAATGAAACAGATTTAGTGCTACAGTGCTATGATGAGAAAAAGCATGTGATAGTCTCGAATACTGCATCCACGCGTGAACACTGTGAAAACTGAACTGCCTGTCTCACAACAGAAGTGGCAGGAAATCGCAGAGGAGTCTCAAGAGACAGTGATGATGTACTCATGCAAGTCAAGCACAGCATTAAAGATGATCATACGACTTGCCCTAAGTCATATGCAAAATTTGTAGTTGGTCTGCTACTGAAGCACCCAAGGATTGTTATACCAACAAGTATGAAGTTACAGATGCAAGCACTCGTGCATCAAGAAATGCAAATGAAGAGCCGTAGGTGTCATGTACTGGCATAACTGTTTACCAGAAGAATCATTATGTACAGCAACAATAGCCATTACAGTCACATGAAAGGCCAAATAGGCTTTGGGCTAAAGTCTGAAACTTGAAGCCTTATTACCTAATCACAATCGACTACTTCTCACATTATCCAGAGGCAGTGTTGTTGTCAAGTGAAACATGTGGAAAAGTTATTATCCACATTAAGGTGTTGTTCACAATATATGGCATTTCTACCACACTGATGCTTGATGCAGGTCCCTAATTCTCCAGTGCTAAGTTTCGAAGATGTGCAGAAGAGTGGGGCTGTGATCACAAAATATCCAACCCATACTACCCCAGGCTTGCAAAGACTGGTGTATTAAAGGTGATCAGTTGCCTATTGACAAAAGCTGCAGAGAAAGGAGAGGATCCTTATCTATAGTGATGTTAGCATACCCTTGAACAATTGTAAATCAGCACCAGAACTGTTGCTCAAAGGACACTTAGAATGCGGTTGCCATCTGCAAACTACAGGTGTATTTTTCATCAAGAGAATAACAAGACACAATAACAGAGATAAATCATTGCCTGAACTTCACCTCAGCTCGACAGTATATGGGTCAAACCACTTTACATGGCAGAATAATACTGTGCCAGTGGTTGGAACATAAGCAGTCTACTTGTGTTCTATAGATTAACTAGATCAGATACAATTATATTTGTAAAATTTTAGTTACTTATATTTATAAATTTTCCTTATAAATTAGTTATGTAGACATTAGATCAATGGACACTTATTAGTTGGAAAATGTTCAAGTTACACTTATAAGTTTGAAAAAGGAGAGCGAACCTGATCATAAAACATATCTTAATCAACATTCATCTATGTATGTAGTACCAACCAGCCGTTTCGCAGATAATTCCATTTATTGAGGCCTCATTATATGTCTGAAATTATGTGGAATGATTGAATGAATCTTCTTCTTCCATTAATGACCATTGCCTTGGTCAAGCAGTTGACCATTATTGTCATGTACATTTGAGAAATTAGACCATCGCTCAGGGAGGCCACAACAGTTTTTTCCGTTTCTCTGTGTGGGGTCTTTTACTTCCCCTGGCATAGACACCAGATGAAATGGACCAACGCAGAGCTTCCAAGTCTCCTGATTTGGCGGGAGATCTCCCGAATTTTGACAGAATCTATCAAATCTCCTGAATTTGAATAGAAATCTCCCAATTTTATTTGAAAACTTAAAACATGGCACTGCAGTCCCGGAGTGCCTTGTTGGCGGGCAAAATCAATGTTTCCTCTGCATGCTACCAGTTGCAGATGTCACCAGGTTTGCTGGAGTCAGCTGGAAAGGCGACTCACCTTTAGAACACTATGTTGCAGAAGCAATAAAATGACAATTGCATGGCGAGTTTTGCACTATACATCTATATTTTTTAATGTTGTAGGTTTTGCTGGTATGTGTGTGTTTCACTTTAGGAGGCTTTCAATAAGCGTTCCCTTTTTAAAAATTACCGGTAAAATCTCCCTATTGTGTTTTGATGATATAGGGAAATCTCCCTATTTTGGGTTCATTCAACTTGGAAGCTCTGCCAACGGCTTGTAATGTTTCTTCCGAAAGACACAGGCAGCATAGGGTGAACAAAATTGCCCAAATTTCAACACACCCTCGACCACTGCATCATGATTCATGTGCAGAGGTATAAAATTTACGCAAAAACAACACATAACGTATAAGCCTATAATAAGGGAGCAAGATAGTGTACGTCGTAGTGGTTAGCATATCCACCTGGCATGCCAGCGCTCTGAGTTCAAAACCTGGACTGGGCAGGCATGATATTTGGTGTAAAAACCTAGCTGTCAGCATTGAGGACGATGTACCTTCAGTGCCAGCATAGCCATAGAAAGTGAGAAAGATCGGTTTGGCAAAAATGCTCTGAAAAAGGCTAGTTAGTAGTTGAAAGTGACCTCATAATAAGACCATAACATTGTAATCACAATGTATATAAACTAGTCAGTTAATTTAAAACGCTGTCGAGCGCTGGAAACATCTAGAAAAAGAACGAAGCTAGCCTACTTATAGTTAAAATACAACTTTGTATCAATGTCCATGCACGTGGAGTTTGACATGGTCATACTCATCATCATGGACATCAGACATGGTGCATGGCGTGAATTATACAGACTACATAAGTACCAAACTCAGCACTTGTGTCGAATCTGGACCCACCTCGATTCCCCACAAGTGCCTTATCTTACCTTAACGATTCATGCAATAACTAACTGTCAATTATTTGTTGCAAATGTTGCGCGATTGTATTTTCGTTAGTCGGTTCAGAATTATCGCCACCATGATTGTTTTTGCTTGTTGCGGGCGCCCGCTGGTTGCTAGGG
This sequence comes from Paraescarpia echinospica, assembly GCA_020002185.1. Lineage (NCBI taxonomy): Eukaryota > Metazoa > Annelida > Polychaeta > Sabellida > Siboglinidae > Paraescarpia > Paraescarpia echinospica. The sequence goes on along the minus strand of CM034540.1, from coordinate 34,357,283 downwards.
CTTGGCGTTTCTTAGCAGAAATATATGGGCCGTATTCTATTTGACGTCCGCCGAGCCACCGGAAGCGAAGAAAGCGGAGCCGGTCAAATCACTGAAATATATATAATTTATATAGAATAGACTTCGGAGCACTTCGGGGAGATGGCAACCGCCTTGTTTATCGCTTATATGAATCAAGCAATCTTTATTTCAGTATATAAAAGCGTACATGTAATATGCATTATGACATTACAGTCAACATTAAAACTGAGTCAATCAATCAATCAATATGTTTATTTTCCAACACATATAATACAGATTATCGTAATAAAGACAGTTTAGTGTTAGAAAAAGGGGTATACAGAAGAATTATCTTGTATATTCGTATACCCCTATTACATTATTTCGTAGATGAATCATTGTGATGAATTGAGTGATTTCAAACTATATAATATTCCAGTTTATCAAAGTTTTTTGATATGCTTCTACAATTAACTGTTATTGTAGACAGAGTATTATTTATATTTAGTTTACTTTGCAAGTTATGGAGTTCAGAATCGGTATAGTACCTACATTCATTTAAACAATGTTGTACATTGACTAGTTGGCCATCAGTGTCAAGTATGATATCATCTATGCACAAGTCCCTTTCGTAGGCCATTTCAAATCCGAGTGACTAACGTTTTCCTCTATTCCAGTGTGATCGCGGGGGTTCAGTAGGTCACGCTCGTTCATGATAGTTACTTTTCTCCCGTTGCTAAGGAGGCACACGATTCTTCCATCAAGTGTCCATGTATAGCCACAATACCTTCAACGGGGCATGCCTTCTGCAACAGTTCCGGATATCAATCCTTGGATCATCCTTACAATGACTTTCGTGCACGATTACTTAATGAAAGAATTTCCCTCACAAAGAAATATTAATGTCAATGAATGGGATCACTATATCTTAATATTTTCTAACTGCACGCGCCGTTACTCCGTTAGATTAAAAGTATGGACGCACACATGGATGAAAACCCCTAACAATTATCGTGCCAGTTTTCCCATTGGTTACAAACATAACATCATGGTGGGGTTATCTAGTGTTCAGATGATTACTGGGTGGCAATTGCACTGCGTGGGGGCGAGAGGAAATACCCTTTCTTTTGCTTCACCGGAAGTCGATCCTGCAACTTGGAAAGACAAATAGAATACAGCTTTGTGTCTGTGGGTGACCTATTTTTTAATAATCAACTTCCGGATTTACGTCAAGCTCGAATGGCCGTGGAACGTAAATACGAAAGAAAGTAAGTAGTACATTTTGTTATAATTTGGTAACATTTTGTAAGGTCGGACTGAAGTAACATGCTATAATTGTAAAACATTTTTTTGTAACTTAGCTAGGCGTAAGGTAAACCTTAACTATAATAAATAAACACATCAACTAAGTCTAACTTCTAAGACTAGTTAGTAAGAGGAACTATGTGACATTGTGAGTATGTCTATGACTAATATGAGTAAGACTAAGAGTAAGACGTTTCCTGAATCCGATCAGATTATGAGTGAGTTACATGCGTATTGTTGTCATAAATCACGTATATCATATGATGGTTCGGCCCCCGACGTGTTCGGCCTACGCAGACGGATGTTTCGGCCCACGTAACAAAAATCCGCTATGCAGGGTCGGATGTTTCGGCCCATGCCGATCCAGTGCCGACGGATGTTTCGACCCACTTCACCGAAAATTTGACGTGCCCATTGTGGCATTGATAATTATCAAAGCAGCGGTCGCGTCAGTCCTGCGTCAGCCCATTGCGTTAGATTCGGCACGTTGCTTTTGAAGATTGTTTTTGATGTTTCACAATAAATTACCTACCACCGCTTTATTGTTTGTTGGCTTTTTTGTTTGAACTCGCACTCTTACCTCGATTGCTTGTATGTATGATATTTGTTTGTTTGTTGCAAAGTATCCTAGCAGTAAGCTAAACGAACACGGTAACGGAGCACACGATGTGAGCACATGCAATGTCCTCACTCCCTTTATGTAGTTGATGTCGATTAAACAGATAAAATGCGTGACCACACTTTTCAAAGACGCATGGATGGAGGTGTTATTCTAAATTTCACAGCTCTATTGTAACGATTTTTCAAGGGTTGTATGATGATGAATGTGTCTCCTTTCCAGAATAAATATAATTATTATTGCAAACTATACATTGACACATTACGCGTAAATATATAATATTTACCAAAAATACGCAAGTCAAAATTTATCAAATCAAATACTTCGATTTCCGCAGTAACTAAGGTCGCAAAAGTCAGATTTCTAAACGGAAGGACAGATGTTTCGGCCCACTTCACCGCCGACAACGCTTACAGAAACGGTTGATTCGGCCCATGCGAACGCAAGCAGGTTAACTGGTTGCGCAAACGGATTGTTTGGCCCCATGGGCCAAACCCGTCGGGGGCCGAAACATCCGACTCCCACACCAACAACAAGTTTGATAAATATGCTGTCTGAAATTGTCATAACAATTCAAATATAACTCCTAAACCTAGAATGGCTAGTGTCTAGATTTTGTGTTGAAAGTGCCGGCATAACATTGAATTGAATTGAAAAACCTTTAATACTTTATTCAAAGACAATTATTGTCCATAACATAGTAGCTAAAGCATAAGCCTAAGGATGGACTTGTTGGCTGTGGGGAAAGGCTTAGGCTATTCGTAGAGCAGCTCTAGAAATAACTCCAAATCTGATCGTTATTACTAGTCTACTAGAGCAGCACTAGAAATAACGCAAAATCTGACTGCTATTTCTAAAGCAGCTCTAGAAATAAGGGTGTGATCACTATTTCTAGAGCAGGTATCGATGTGCATGCATGGGCACTTAGTCTTAGTAGGACCTAATGTTTTCATAGTACTGGAGTATATGGGCAACAACTGAACAAATCAAACAATAAAAATGTTAATGTTGTTTATAATATATAGCAACGTTCGAAATAGCACTTGTCCGTTTGTCCGGGACAAGTGATTTTTGGCCTGGACAAGTAAAATGACTCTACATGGTTATCCGGTGGACAAGTGAAAATTTACAGTAAATACTGACGCGTGCAACATTGCAAACTTTTTATTTGAGGAAATTCAAACGTAAATGAAGTTCGCTAGCAATCGCGCGGGTTGCAATGTCGTTAGTGTGTCGGAGTCTTGTCATTCCGCCGCCAGTGTACGTCGACCGAGTTTAGTGCCTGCGTTAACAGGGTCATCCACTGAGCGCACCGGCCTAGCTCTGTCATACGCGTAGAACAGACTCCGCATCAGCCATCGTTGATCGGGCCTGTATTTCACACAATCGTAAATCGTTCAGTTTGGCCGACGTACAACTTGCTTTCACTCACGGATCATATTTGATGAACTTTGGAAATAGTAGACTTTGTATCGCCACCTGTTATTTGAATAATTATATAGTTTTAACCATTATTATGCCTAACCCACGCGGACTCGGCAGTCTTCCAAGACAGTCATCGAACGTTACTCGTTAGGCTAGCCGATCCAGATCGGTGACAATTTTCAAAACTTGTAACTGGCTTTCCGCTAAATCTATGGTGCTGGTTGATAAACGGAATATTAATGAAATTTTAGAAGTGTTGTTGTATCTATGTAACATTTATTTTAACCATAAATTGCGAGTTTGCGAAACCTAATTATGCAAGACGCGCGGCCGGGGATGGGGCGCCAATAGCCGTTGACATGTCGGCTTCCGCCAACTACGGCGGTCTGCGCGCGGCAGCAACGTTACGACGTAACTAAATCTATAAATTATATTCCGCCTGGTAAATGTAATTCGTTAAAACTGTGTTATCATCATTGAAATGGTAATATAACATTTAGGAAAAATATGCGTTTGTTTGCTGATGATCAGTTGAATATTATCTTCGTTTGTAAAATACAGAACTTTGTTAATATTGAAGTTCATAGTAGAGGTTTAACAAAATATTATCATATTATATAGTTTCTTATGATTTTTGTGACATTTCCTGGCTTTGCATTGGTCGTGTTCTTGTTTGAGTGGCATCTTCTATGATAAACTGATGCCAAAATTTTACAGCAATATATTATCTACCATATTAAACAAAAAGTTTTTCCAACATTATAAAACAAATAGCAAGGAAAACAATTGTCTCATTCCCATCATCGTAATAATTATTTGTTATTAATAAAAGCATTCATATCAGCATCACTAAAATGTTGTTATACATCATGTAACATGTTTAATTTTAATATTCGTGATGAATAATAATGGACCGGAAAATAGTTGCAAATATAATTTTGCATTTTAGAAATTTTCAGACTAAATCAAATTGTGTCTTTGATCACAAGTCACTCAGATGTACATGCAACAAAACAGCAGGAACATTGTGTTGTTGTCATAAAAATAAGACAGACTTTTTACATTTTTTTCTGAAGCTTCGATTCCCCTTGACAACCACTCGGACAAGTAAATATTTTGGCGGACAAGTAGATTTCAAAACTTACTTGTCCGGCGGACAAGTAAATATTCTGGCTTATTTCTATCGCTGTATAGGTATGTCAACATCCGCTGGGCGACAGCACCGCTCAGCATCGGTTTAACGCGTTCCAGAAATGGAACAGGTTTTTTGCCGCGCAGTCGATCTGCTGGATCACGTGGTCTTGGAAAACGTTGTGGATCTCGATATGCATACTAATTTTGTTTACTGTTGACATTTATATCGACCAATGAATGCCATCAGAAGATGCTCGGCGGGTAAAATCTGTTACATTGTATTCGGCCGGGCAATAGTAAGGTTGGTGAACTTTGCGTTGTGTTTACTTAAAAAAATATTAATATATTTTAGCGTGTATCTTAAAAATGCTTAGGTGTCTTTGTGAAAGTAGAATCCTAGCTTTCATATGGTATAACTATGAATATTGTATATCCATGCGGAACGCAAGGAAGTCTAATCTTAGATGACCGGTAGCGTGCCAGTCTGATGCGTTTTGTATGTCGCTCGGCGCATTAGCGGCTGTTTATAATGTATGCGCGATCGATATTGTAATCTGTGCCATCCCCACTTTTATCAGTTATATGTTAGAAAGTTGTGATTGGATATTTGTTATAATATGCAATACTGTTTTCTAGTAATCAATATTTTTAGGACAAGTTACGAAATTTCGAAAACTGACATTTACGGCGATGTCTATTTATGTCACATCTGTGACTGTGGCTGTGCACTCTACTTCCTTTTCAATCAACATAGGAATACGTTCTTAATCTGAACAATCCACATTTTTAACAGTTCAATTTTAGTAAGTTGTATTAATAAAATGTAATACGTGTATATTATTATTGTGTCTGTATCAGTATTTTTATGATAGAAATTATGAACAGTTAATATTTCCTCTTTAATTTGCATCACCTGACACCTGTATTCCTGTAATCCTATATTATTGTAATTTACATTTTATAATTCAGTCTAGTCATGTTGACTATCCATTTTGTTGATGTTAATAATATTTACTGTTTTGTTTGTGGTGTTTTTATGTGAATCATAATATCTTGTTGTGATTTGTATTTCATGCCACAAATACTCAGGAATTCTGGTGGTAAAAATAAAGATAAGTTATGATATATCAAACAATCTTGCATACTCACATACAAGGACAAAATGTTCACACTATCGCCTCCACATGGCTTCTGTCGTGAATCACAACACCGAAGTAATATCGATGTTGTGTGCACTAAGAAAAGTGTGGTATTACAAAAATGCAGAAATGTACTGTTTTTTAGTTTATTTTCAGAATGGATTCTGAAGCACGCAAGGCCAAGCTGCTAATCGTTGGGCACAGTTTTGTGCGTCGCATGTCAGAAGCGTGTACCAGCAATGCTGAGTACCGCTATTTATGTCCCAACCTTCTCCTGTCTTGTATGTTTGACAAGGTTGTCTTTCTAGGAAAGGGGGGACTTACCTTGGGTGGTTTATTCCGTGAATTTGGAGCTGTGTGTGCAGATGCACCAAATGTTGTTTTAATCGACATAGGAACGAATGATCTATGCAATGGCTGTACACCTGAAGAATTGGCAGAAGGTATTGTGTCATTTGCTCAGAAACTGACTTCAATACCTTCTGTATTACAGGTAGTGATATGCCATATTCTAACACGAATTCCTAAGTCCGGCAGCCACTATGTTGTTCCAAATGATTTTGACCAAGCCCAGCACATTGTTAGTACACGAATAGCCCAGCTGATCACTGATTGAAATAAAATAAATTTCTGGGCACATCGTGAATTGTTTCTTCTAAAGCATTTTGCAAGAGACATGAGTACCATTGGCATGAAGAGATATGTCAGTAGCATGAGGAGAGCAGCTATTATAGCTTTCAAGCGATGCCAACGTCATGTTTAGCTGCTTTCTTCATGCTACAACATGTGCACTCTGTCACTATTTTTTCTAAAACATTTTTTAATCTTCAAAATTTTCACTTCAAAAATAAGTTCAACCAAAACAACCATTATGAATCAAAATTACTTTTCAAAACACAACTGCAAAACATAGAATTTGGCATATCGCTACTTCACTTGCATCAATTTTGTCTAGATCATTTGTTTCTGTGTTGATGATGAACACCTTTGGCTTTGATGTCACTGTATACATAACTTCAACTGCATGCAATAAACCATCCATGTTAAGTCTTAATCCTCCTTGGCAGACAACCTTTCATTCATATATATACAGCTCAACATTTGTTTTCTTTACCTTTCAAAATTAAATTCTGATTCAATTAGAAATCACCATTGTTTAAATATTCTAAGAATATTTATTTAGAAATTGCTATTGTATTTGTAAAGTAAATTTTCAAATTACTGACTTACCTACGCACGAGACTGTGCCTAACAGGAAACAGCTGTGGGCCTGCACCAATGTCAATAATGGCAAGTGCTCGCATGGGTCAACTCTTCAGGATTTGACAAAGCTCTTTGACCTCTGCAGAAGTGTCTGGCATCATAGTCGCTTCATATCCATTGCTCAACTCCAATTTATGTGGAATAACAATGCGCACACTTGAAGAACATTGCTACATGACTTTGAGAAATGTAGACGTCGCTACTAGGATGTTTCCGTTCTTCAACAACTGGCAGAGCTGTGATATCAGCAGAAATGGGTAGTGCGGCTATAGTTATGCTTACCTAACATCCGTTGCTCAACTGGAAGTTATGTGCAGTGAAAATATGCTCACATAATGAAAGCTGCTATTCAACTGGGAATTGTAGACATTGCTCCTTGCGTGGGTCGACTCATCAGCAACTGGCAGAGTTCTCTGATCATGGTAGAAGTGGCTGGTGTCGTAGCAAACCCAGTGCTTACTTTCGTGGACTTTCACACACAAATTACGAACTTCAGTGCATATTACATGGACTTATGCATATTACTTATCGTGAATTATGAACTATAATTCAGTGCATATTGCACGGACTTACGCATGTTACCTATCGTGAAGTTATGAACTTCAGTGCATGTTGCACGGACTTATGCACGTTACCTATCGTGAAATTATGAACATTTATATAATAACCTGGTGTTTTGGACATTACCCTTTGTAAAATATTATGAATGGTGCTGCACTGTTTACGTTATAATAAATTGCCTTGATGGTTATTTCAATATCATGTTTTGTAAAATGTTTCACACTCAGTTATAGGAGCCAAGTTAACTTTAACCTCCCACACCATTACTTGATTGACCTATAAAATGTGTTCTTTTTATTTCCATGGTGAACTCATTTTGAATTCAGTCAAAATTTAGGGGAGTGATACATGTCCAATGTAAATCTGCTATGCACTGTTCAGTAAAAGGTCCTCTATTACACAAAAAGGTCCGGTAAATATTCTACTAATCCCTGTTCATAGGTCAACTGTGAGCACTAGTTTAAATAAGTAGGCCATGTTAAAAGAGGTATATATACAAGGTTACATAGCATGAAATTATATATTAACAACTTCCATCCCTCAAACGTTGATTGCACCACTTTCGAATTAATTTGTACTACTAGTAGGTTGTATTAAAAATTGGTACTTACAGAGTCACAGTTCATTAAAATTTATATGTATTATTGTCTTTGACATTTGTAATCCCTCAAACGTGTGCACATTTATTAATTAATTACGCCATTAATTTCAGTACATACGTCAAATGTGAAATATAGGTCAAATAAATAGGTCATGATCTAATAGCCATTTACAAGTTTACATAGCATTAAAGTAATTATATTAACAATTTTGCACCCAAATGATAATTGCCAATTTCTTAATTCATTTTCACCTAAATTATGTCATTTATATGGAATTAATCCCAATATGTAGGTCAAATCTAGGTCAAAATGGAATGTAGGTCAAGTGTGAAGGTCAAGGCAAGGTCACCAAAATTGACATTTCCTAAAGGATTGTATCATGATTCATTCAGTGGGTGCATTTATGAATTAATTATGCCATAAATTCAAGTATATAGGTCAAATGTGAAATATAGGTCAAATAAATAGGTCAAGTTCTAATAGCCATTTAAAGGTTGCATAGTATTAAATTCATTATATTCGCAATATTCATACTTCAAACGTTAACAGTGCTCATTACCTAATTAATTTTCAGCTAAATGATGTCATTAATACGAATTAATCCCATGCTGTGGACCAAATCTAGGTCAAAAGTGGAATGTAGGTCAAGTGTGAAGGTCAAATCAAGGTCACCAAAATTGACATTTCCTTAAGGGTTGTACCATTTTTGATTTCTTGTATGTAAGTTAAAAGGTTCCAATGTTATTACAATTTCCCAATCAAATAAATGCAGTCCTCATGCAGACTGTGCACAAGAAATGGACTGAAAACCAATAGACAAAAAATGCCACCATTTTAAGATTTAAAAGTTGAATAGCACCGCAAATGTTGAAGATATCAAACAAATTCAAAAAGGGTAGTAAACTACATATCATTATACATCATGTAGCACCATTTAAATGATGATATAACATATTCTATTTTTTTGTTGACATACCTATCATATAATTTTTCTTTTCTGATAGCCAACATGGTGTAGTTCATAGGCCTAAAATATTGTGAACACCACTTCAACTACTTTTGTGCTATCTGACTGCTACCAGTACTATTACCTTTGTAAAAACTATACAACCGAATGGGCTTATTCTCGCTTTCATGACTGATACTCAACTCCAAATGATAGCATATTTTCTGCATGACACGTATTCACACTACACAAATTATACCAAACTTCATTCGCTATATCTTTTTAATGGATATCCAAAAAGCCATTTTGAGTGGGTTGCCAAGAGTCACCAGTGACTCCAAATTTTCCTATTTGTTCCGCTTGCCCACGGTGCATTCGAGAGTAACGATTTGTGCTATTTGAATGATGCATGAATTTGAAATGCAGTGTTGCTAAATATATCAAATATCACACAGAATTTTAACTTCATATGACATTTGGCATAAACTGTTCATCTCACATCCATCTGGTATGGAAAATTCATATTCTGTCTGATGCTGCTGAGAATGCGCACTGGGAAAAATCAGTACCGTTTTCGAATAATTTTTCAATTTTAGGATATACATGTATTTATGTATTTTATGGGCATTTTCCTTGCAAAATGTTGGTTAGGCAGTATAATTGGTTTGAAAATGAATAATTAGTTTTTAAACCGTGACATATGGGTCTGACAGCAAATTTTTGCACTAAATCGGTAGGTTGTGAGATTATCCCAAAAATTTAGAAAAAGGGTATGTTCTACCGCTTTAGCGGTAAACTTATTTGCAAGGGTGTCCTCTTTTATGTCAATAAACCAATGAACGGTTGATCTTTTGATTCCTACATTAAAAAAGTTTTAATTTATGTCATTACCGTTATTGTATTAGTTAACGTGTCACTTAGATTTTGCATATTGATTAATAATTCACCTTTCGAGGATGCTAAACTGTGTCATTAAGACAATGTCACCACTATTTCTATTATGTGTTCTATTTTTATCCTGTTCTGTAGCTTCGAGAAGTGGTGATTGTGTCTTGTGCAAGCCATTTACTTCACTATGGTTGGTTGTCAATGAAACATTTTCTCAACCCATGATACTAAATGATTCGTTGTCCTGTTTACACAGTTTATCGTGTCTTAACATTTGTTTTAATTGAAGGTTGCTACCAATCCCCCTCTCTACACCAGCATTGAAATTAGCTATAATTTTACTACTAGCAGAATATATAAGTCTGAATCCTAGGCCAGCTGTTAGGCATAACATTTGGGTGGTTTCATGTTTTTCCAGTATCTCACCAGGATGCGACTGGTGGCCCCACAGTGTTTCTGAGAGAGCATGTGCTAGTCGAGTCCGCTCCCAGCCTCCTCTCATCTTGTTGAGAGCAACAACTGTGATCACAGTCTATTAATCCAGTCTTCCTGTCTATGGGCATCGCAACAACATCAATCCTTGTTCAGTCTCTTTTGTGAGTAAAGAGACAGACAACACTAAGGGATCTGAGAATGGGTTACGATCCTGCTCAGTTGGTCATACACGTTGGTCACTGCTAGTCGGTCACCAGACGTATATGACCAGGGCTCCACTAGCCAGTCAGCTGACACTGGTGGACTCTTGTTTGAGTTCTGGGAGTGCTTGCTTGAGTTCACATCCCAGATCCACTCACTCAAAGTCTTCTCATTTGAAATCGTCTCGCTCGAAGTCATCGCACTCGAGTTCGTCTCACTCGAGGTTGTCTTCACAGACAGACAAGACATCAACTCCTTATCCAGTTGAGATCTCGCATCTTGTTTTGAAGGGAAACAGTAAATTCATCCCATTATTGGGGATCATTTAGAAACGATTCGCCACTTGCTACAGGATCATATTCCTACTTCTGTTCCTATACACAGGATATCCTGTTTGCCGTTTTCACTTTAATTGTCAGAGACTCACTTTCAGGAAGAGTCAACCTTGTACACCCTCCTAATGACGCGAAGAAAGTCTTTCATTAAGCCCTTTATCAATTTTTTTGCCTGAGAAGGAGATCCTGACCCCATTAAGGTTACTGCTATACCCGCTGCGACAGAGCTGGGTTTGCAAGGTGTTCTTAAGCAGAAAGGTAATCTTGACTCCGACAGTGGTTGTACCACCAAAAGACCTCGGGACTTATGGTGCCTGTCCAGGCAACGTTTAATGGTCTCATCTGCACAGGATTGGGTTCTGGCAGCTCTGCTGAGTTCAGTGGATTATATCCTCTCACAGGAAAAGTTTTCTGCAGAGGTGTCAGACCAGTTGCTTTCTGTCTCCAATCAAATAAATTTCCTTGGCAAGATTTAGGGAGACGGGATTACCATTGATTCGCAGTCTGCTGCCAAATTACACCGGTCCTTCTGGGATGCCACTCTTAACCAGGTTGACTTTCTGCAAAAATGTCAGAAAGATCAATTATGCCAAATCCCAGTTTTGGGTTCAACCTTCTTTAATGGCAAGTTAGCGAAAAAGGCGTTTGTTGGTGAGGTGTCACAGAGATTTCACGATAGTCAACTGATTGATGCTGTCACTGCGATGCACGTACCATCTTCCTGCCCTTCGACGGCAGTGAACGTTACAAAGAATCAGTACAGAACCAGACCTAATTAATTTTCAACGTTCTACAAACACCCCCTCTCGCATTTCAGTTGCACAAGGATGTGACCAGGGTCTTCCTCCCCCACCTACAGGGATATGGAGGAGAGGCTCTAGCCGTACTCATCCCTGACGCCACGCGTCACCCTTTCCCTGTATACAGGGAACTGCCTATGCCATTGGTGCACCCAATTATGGTGTAAAACTAAATTCTTGTCCAATTTACAATCATACCCCTTCCAATCTAAAAGTGGGGCATTTTATTCCCACAATCCGGATGGAAACAGCAGAACGGATTTGCAGTTGTCTGCATCAGAATGCTTGGGTGAATTCTCTGGATCTGAAAGATGCTTATTTCCATATATACCCAATCACCGGCATACCGGAAATACCTCTGATTCCACATCGAGGATAGTATTTTCAATTTTGGACTCTGCCCTTCGGTCTTGCGACAGCTCCATGCTTCTATGCAATCTGCACACCCAGACTGTTCTCTCATTATGTCGCAGTCTGGGTCTGCTCATAAATCTGTAGAAATTTTCCATGATACCAGTTCAGAAGTTTCTTTTTTGAACTGGTGAAATACCTTTGCACTCTACCAAGAGACAGATATCTCAAGATAGTGAAGCTTTCTAATCGCATTATCAGTCAACACGGAGCTCCAGCCCTTCTATGGCAGGTCTTGCTAGGTTTGTTGGCGTCTTCCGAGAAAGCTGTACCTCTCGGTCGACTACATTCACGTGAAATTAATTTTGCACTTCGTACCCAGTGGGATTTCAATCTGTGCACGAATCATTGATTCATACCTCTTCTCCAACCTGTACTCAAGGAACTGACCTGGTGAATGTCGGAACCAAACGTATTCAGGGGTTCACGGATTACACCACGGAATCCCGACAATCATATTCTGACAGTTGCATCAGAGCTGGGTTGGGCGCTCACCTAGTTTGCTCACGCCAGAAACCAATTAAGGCCTCAACTTGCTAGGGTAATTGTCACCTAACTGCTAGCAGTGGTTGCTTGAAAAGCAGACAACACTTGCATAGACCAGATAATCAGGACGAGGAAATACAATAAGCACTCGTCGGTTACAACAAAACTCGATTGGACAGTTTAGTGAACTGATTGGGTGATGTTACGCAATTGAGTGTATTGCTGTAATTATTAGTGCCTGGGAAGAACCCGCTCTTTCCGTTCCCAAACTATTTCCTATACCTAATTGTAACCGCATCAAAGGCACCGGCGACCACTAACAAGATAACAGTTACTATCACAGTAACTAACTAGCATTACCACAGTGATCGCTGCGGCTGTTGGGTCTGGTGCAAAACTATAACAAACCACCGGTCACGCAGCCCTTACATCGTTCAGTCCGCGTTAAATTATACATATTTAATATCATTGCAGCGTTAGAAATAAGCCAGAATATTTTCTTGTCCGCCGGACAAATAAGTTTTGAAATCTACATGTCCGCCAAAATTTTAATTTGTCCGAGTGGTTGTCAAGGGGAATCGAAGCCACTCAACCAGGAACACGACCAATGCAAAGCCAGGAAATGTTGTCACAAAAATCATAATAAACTATATAATCTGATAATATTTTGTTCAACCTTTATTTACTTCAATATTAACAAAGTTCTGTATTTTACAAACGAAGATAATATTCAATTGATCATCAGCAAACAAACACATATTTTTCCTAAATGTTATATTACCATTTCAATAATGATCAAACAGTTTTAACGGTTCCCGAATTACATTTACCAGGAGGAATATAATTGATAGATTTAGTTATGTTGTAACGTTGCTTCCACGCATAGACCGCCATAGTTGGCAGAAGCCAACATGTCAACAGCGGTTGGCGCCCCGTCCCCGGCCACGCGTCTTGCATAATTCGGTTTCGGAAACTCGTAATTTATGATTAAAATAAATGTTACATAGATACAACAACACTTCTGAAATTGCAGTAATATTCCGTTTTTCAACCAGCACCATAGATTTACTGGAGGGCCCGTTACAAGTTTTGAAAATGTTTAGAAGACTGCCAAGTCCGCTTGGGTTAGGCGTAATAATGGTTAAAACTATATAATTATTCAAATAACAGGTAGCGATACAAAGTCTATTATTTCCAAAGACAAGACAAGACGCCGACACTCAAACAAAATTGGAATGCGTGCTTTTGCTAGCAAACTTCATTTACGTTTGAATTTCCTCAAATAAAAAGTTTGCAATGTTGCACACGTCACTATTTACTGCAAATTTTCACTTGTTCACCCGGATAACCATGTAGGGTCATTTTACTTGTCCGGGCCAAAAATCACAAAGTGCTATTTCGAACCCTGCATTGGAACGACAAAATAACATTCTGTACAATGACATTAAGTTTTTTTAGAAGTATTCCTTTATTTGACGAACATGTCGTCCATGATTTAGCAAAAATGCGCACCAAGAATTTCATGCCGACAGCACATCGTGAAGGTACGGTTTTCGCAAACACAGGTCGTGACAAATCGAAAAGCCACACTTGTAATCATATTTGGATCATATGGTTTTTAATCAACCATTGGGGTGATGTGTTGGTGTTCACTGTTGCAGGGCTGCCTACCATTATGGATTTTCCGCATTCATTACAAAAATCCACCTCAGATTACGGTATTACGGAAACTGCCACCATATTACGGGAATACAAATATCAAACTACAGAAAATGATACACATTAAAGAATTGCTAAATCTATAAATAATGCAGCTCAAGATACCCTGAAGAAACTGTCTCATTCACTTGTTACAATTTATCAACAAATAGTTAATCCACTACAAGTTCTACAAAGTCAGTACGGTGACGTCATCCAATGCTGTGCCTGTGTACATTGTTACAACTTTGACTGCCACCAGCCTGCTGATGACTGCCATGGCGCATGAGCATATTATTATGTCAGTCAAGAGCAAATACAGCGGCCACAAATATCATTGTCATTAATGCGCGTCTAGACATTAATAAAATGTACAGGTGTAGAATTATATAATGACAGAAATAAATTAAGATGACGTTAGGTAGAACAATTAAATTACATTAAATACGTATGGTTTTCTGAAAGTTATGAATAACCAGGTAATTATAAAATGTCTTAGAAGAATATAAAATAAGCATTTAATTGTTGTAATTGCAATATAAAACTATCAATTTTTAGTCCTTTGACCAAAGGTCCAAGGGACTATTGCCATCACTCTGCGTCCGCCGCCCGCCGTTAGCTGCCGTATCTCAGAAACCGTTCAGCAACTTATTCTCTAATTTTGCATAGACATCTTGGGGCACTGCCACTATGCACAATAAATCTGTATTTGATTGAATCATTTTAAGGGCTCCCTAGGGCCTCCAAGGACCCCAAAACTGGTAAAATTGTAACATTTGGCCTATTTTTTCAAAAACTGTTCAGCAACTTTTTTTCTAATTTTGCATAGATGTATCTTAGGGTGCTGCCACTATATACAAGAAATCTGTATTTGATTGAATCATTCTAAGGGCACCTAAGGGGCCCCCAAAGTGCAAAAGGTTTACATTAACTAGTGATGTGGTTTTGAGAAGGGCCCTTGAGACCACCCCCAACATTAGATGTGTATTGTTCCACAAAATCAACAGCTGTGACTAATTTCTACAGCCCAGTCCATTGAGACCTTGACTAATCTTTAATTGGTCACAGCACCCAGGCAGAGTAGACACACTTGACCCCTGTTAGACTGAACAGTTGCCTAACACTTTTAAACTGTATCTTCAAAACTATTGATTTTCTATAATTGCAAGTTGTGTTTATTTTGATGTTCATTTAATTATTATAAAATGGTGTGACTGTGATGTCTTGTCTCCTGTTAGACTGAACAGTTGCCTAACACTTTTAAACTGTATCTTTAAAACTATTGATTTTCTATAATTGCAAGTTGTTTTTATTTTGATGTTCATTTAATTATTATAAAATGGTGTGACTGTGGTGTCTATTGGTTAAAGATGTATTGTCTGTAGAAACCTGTAGGTGACAAACATAGAAAATTAATATTCTGTCACCTGTAGGTGACAAACATAGAAAATTAATATTCTGGACAACTATAGAGTGAAATATCCTACACTTGATTTATATCAAATGCATTCTACTGTTCTGTTTACGCTTGCCATGCCTTGTGTAGACATGGTACTGTGTAAATCAATTGTATCAATATAGACTAATAATTACAGATTCACAATATAGTTGACACCTGAAACAACCAAATGTCAACCATTAGAAGAGTTGACATAGTTAAGGTACAATAAAGCCTTTTGTGTCAAGACAAATACAATTCAACCAATACCCCTATCTGAACACTGTCTGTTCTTCACCTATTACATTCGCTTTGTTTAGGTATGTGGTTCTTTTTATAGAAAATTTTAGTTTCTTTCTGTACCTGTCTACGTATGATAACCATTTGTCCGCCTTGCGCACAATAAACATCACATGAATGATAAAAGGAAGATCACTACCACTTAACTTGTGGATTATTATTATTATAAAACTGCTCTGCTACTGCTTGGAGGACAGTTAATTAGTGGATCAAGTTCAAATACATCAGCACGTTTTTCACACCTGCATGGTAGTTTAGGCTCAGTAGTGTGCTGGCAGCTACTAAACCTATAGGCTTGTGTGAAAAGGATAGTTGGCAGAAGAACTAACTTCAAAGCACCATTGCATCCATTTAGCCAGGCAGTAGTCACACTGTCCCAGTGTCTGCTGCTATGTTTATATAATAATTATACAGGCTTAATGATCCCAATACACCAATCTGTTGGCACAATGTCAGATAATGGAACTAGGTTAAACATCTTAACAATAACTATAATTAGTTCTGTGGAGCTGTTTTTTTCAGTAAACATGTAAACATTTTACTTCCATCATAACCCTTAATGATCTGTAAATATGATTCACCAAAAAACATTTGATTGATAATTACCTACAGGGTTGTTTGATTTATGCCGGGTAGAAACTGTTTCTGCCCGGCAGAAACAGCAACAATAGGAAATACATGCCATTGATAGGCAAGCGTGTTCTTTTTATAGAAAATGTCAGTTTCTTTCTGTACCTGTCTACGTATGATAACCATTTGTCCGCCCTGTTCACAATAAACATCACATGAATGATAAAAGGAAGATCACTGCCACTTAACTTGTGGATTATTATTATTATAAAACTGCTCTGCTACTGCTTGGTGGACAGTAAGCTGCAACTGTCTTTGAGTTTGTTTACATTTTGACAAACTACTATTATATAGCACTAATTTTTGAATGAATCACATTTTGAGAATGCATGTCATTGTTTGCGGTGTAACTTTTGTATGCTTCATTTTCTGCTGCTACAAGTTGTGTTCATCTGAAAGATTATTCAATTACCTATCCAATGATAATACATATGTTGTGGTGTTGGATATATAGCTTTGGTATATTGTACACGAGGGTTGTGATAGGAAACTATTGGACATTGCGACAGTGCAGAGAGACAGTACGAGATGTGTCACTCAGTATATGAAGTGTGACTTTCAGATACTTCATTTTGTAGTGCTATGGATTATGATGGGCCTCTCCATTAGCTCCCTATATATTTGTAAGTTAGGTGAGTAACACCTTCGAAGTTCTGACAGCAGGACACTGCCTTCGCAAAAGTTTTACAAATGCTTCAATTTCAAATGGTCTATCACCGTCCAGCTGACCTATTTTTTTTTTTTTCAAAAACTTTTCAGTAACTTTTTCTTTCATTTTCATAGATATTTCATGTGGTAGTGCCACTATACACAATAAATCTGTATTTGATTGATTCATTCTAAGGGCACCAAAGGTCCCCTAAAATGCTAAATTTGCTAACTAAAATTAATTGTCTACCTCAGAATAGCTATATTTATAACTTGTTGTGTATTACACCCAGCTGTGGGGCTAAGATTCTCTGCCTGCTATTGTTTGATGGAAACTGTGACTAATCTGTAATTGGTCACTGGCAGAAGCTTGTGTCAACAGACAGCATTAAGCCACTAGACCCCTGTTAAACTGGACAGTTGCCTGTAGGTTTTAAACTGTGGCAAACAGTGAGTCTACCTTTTGCTCTCAAATAATCTTAGTTTTACACATGAAGACATAATCTGGCATAACTTGATAAGTCTTTGTAGCAGCACATTTGTACTTCCAGTGTATCATTGCAACATAACATACATATTACATACTGTGTGCCACATTTGAATGTTGTGCATGTAATATTTCCATGCAATCCATTTGCATATATAATTTCAACAGCCGTTTTCTTCATTTTCACTTTTTGACCCCTACATGTTCAATGCTCCATAACTTCGCCAATTTTTGTAGCAGTCATATAATTTTTGAAACTGTAAAGCACCGTACCAAACCTTTACAAGGATGTAAGAAAACAATGTTACAATTTTTCCGACTTATCACTCATTTGGTCAGCCGGGGTCACATATAGACGTATTAGTCCAAAGGACTTCAGGGCCACTTGGCCCATTTTTTTTTTTAAAGTTTTTATTTGAATACAACAATTTAATTTTGTTTGTTAGTAATAATTATAATGTTTCCTGCTGTATGTTGTAAATTTAGAAGCTCGTTGGATCATTATTGCTTATTTGACTGGCACTGTCTTTCTCACGATGATGCTCTACAGACGTAAACACTTGGGCATATCTGGCCATCCATGCACTTTGACAGCTGTAATTAACACAATGTAACGTATTGGATGTTGCTGAACAAGCATCCTTTTGAAGTGCTAACCACAACCTTAACTGCTGACAGGAGTTACAGTGTAGCAACACAATCATTATGTTGAAACAAAGTATATCTACTTTTGATGATTAAATTAGTAACTTCCTGGATTCCCAGGCACCATGAACAGGCTGGGCTTGTCACTGTATCTACTTCAGAGAAAGGTTTGATTGGCAACCTTGTGGACCAGGGAGTGGAGTGGGGTGGAACGGGGAAGGGGTCATTATGGAAATTGTTTTTGTTAGGTAGGCAGCCCTGACCGTTGATGTTACACGAAATCGATGCCGTAAGAGAAACGAAAGTTACAATCAGTTGAAGTATAAACATGTTGGTTTACCTATGTTATCGCCCGATATACAACTTCGGGCATCACCGATACCATTTGTCAGTTTTCCACTATTCAAATTATGTATGTTGTGTGATAATTGAACATGAGTTACAAGTGTGGAAACTAGATACTTTTCGACGATGTCGCATCATTTTAGAACAGGGTTGCAATAATCAACCTGCAGTGGTGCATGCATGCTGCACGTGCGGCGACTGTGCTAGATTTAGTTATGTCTGCACTATTTTTAGCGCATTGCCGTGGTGAGTCCTGTTCGTCGCGTGTTGTTTGGTCGCCTGTTGGGTGGTCTAAGATATGGAGCTTTGCTTGCTAATTAAATTAATTAATGTTTTAACTGATTTATAGTTTAACAATTGAAACATTCACAGCAACATGAATACACAATGTTCTAATTATTAACTGTAACTTATTATGGCCATTGCATGGCGACTTATTTAAAAAATATTTGTCAGTCTAATATTTTGTTTTAGAAATTAAACAAAATCGAACTGTAGTATTTCTAATATGGTACTTGTACAACAAAAAATTGAATGCTTTAAAATTCCAAATATTACCTTCCATAGTCCATGATACCTTGTATACAATTTGTATAAACACATTTTAATTGTATATACAAATTGGGATTCCACATTAAATACGTTTGCTAATTTGTTATGATTTTGTTAGTAATTTTGCAAATTGTGGCAATTAAATGTGTTCTAATGAAACAACTTATATGTGCTATATTGTAAGTGGCATTAAAATGTGAATCACATGCTTGAAAAAAAATATACATACAAATTAGGAATTCTCATTTAATACGTTTGATCGCACATCCGATCGCATACCCAACCGCGCTTTGCAGCATGTCAGAAAAAAAATTGAATGACAAAATTGGATCCTGGGTGAGGTCCTGGAAGTCATCGAGCACATTTATGTCATACTGTTTAAAGGACATGACTCTTCTGAGTGGCCAGATATCTCATCTGGCACCACGTGTGATTGCGGGAGTTACCCTGATGTATGTGAGTTATCTTCCCACCATCCTAATTCATTCATTGTTTCCGATTGTAATTATCTGGCGTAATGGAATTATAATTTTTAGTATTAAAATATATTCTAGGACCCGCCCTATCTTCCCCGCATCTGACACCTCACTCTGCATTAGATAATCACGAAAATTGGAAACGAGGCAGTATCAGATGCATGATTGGGAGAGGGTTTTTGCGTTTTGGTACACCTGGTCAGCCAAGTGGTATCGCGTGATCGAGGCTAGAAATGATATTGACGAGTCAATTCATTGTTTTCGATGATAAATCGGGAGGGAGGGAGTGTAACATTATTTAATGTTCTTCCCTTGTGCTCATTATGTTATTATATATGATTTGACTTAATTTGATTTGTATTGTATGTATTGTATTGTAATGAGTTACAATAAATTTGATTTCATTTGATAAGTATCTAGGCTAATGGAAATATGTTTTAATACTAAAAAAAAATGTTTAAACGTTTTTCAGGAGAAGCGTTCAAAGGCTAATAAAATCATGGTAAATCAAATGTTACTGACAACAGTATTATTGATTACTATCACATACATGAGTTATATATTTGAACCAAATGATCGTGTTGCTCAGATTTTGGCATTTTGCAAAAAATAAAAAAAATTGACAGAGTGGTCTAAGTTAAAAGGGCCTGAAAAATATGAAAGTTTCTACCTTTAGTGCATTAGTGGTCTACACTCCAAAACCATCAAATCGGATGATTTTCTAAAACATATTCAATAAAATGCGAACATATAATGAGGTGATGTCTAAAATAAATAATACTTCCTACATCACTCCTCTATCAGTCGTAAAACTTCACATTCTGGCATAGTTTTGCTGGCCATGTGGCCAATCTTCGTGAGTGAGGCCATCTTGGTTTATGCACTTGGCCCACTCTTGCTCAAGTAAACAAACAATACTGTACTGCCCCCTATAGATCAAAAATTGAACTAGATCATTTAGGCCATTATTGCACTGAAAGATATTTCTTACCTCTATTCATTTCTGCACCTAACTCAAATATGACAAAAATACACTTAGCTCACTATTGCATGCAGTTTAGCCCACTATTGCAATTGCATGCAGTGGCTCATTTCCTTCTGGTTACACTTTCCATCATCAGCCACACAGAATGGATGAGGTGGTGGATTGGTGGTGTTGGCTCTCTGGTGTCACAACAGTTCAAAGTTAATTTACATTCTAACCCTGAATACTCTAGTTTTTATTCCATCTGTGTTTAATTTTTGTATTTTTCTTTCTCCATTTTTTCTGCATTCATCACCCTCCTGGATACCCAGCAAATTTCTTTAAAGACTCGGGATCTGTTGGAAAATCTAGCAATCATTCATTTAGAATTTTAATTCTTGGTGATTTTAATCTTCATTTAGACATACCTTCTGCAACATCAACAGCGTTTGATGATATTCTATTCTAAATCATGAATATGATAATAACATCAACAACAAGTTGAGAAATATGCCATCAGAGATTTTGTCCTGATAGTGTAGGTGTAACATATAGGCTAAGGAGAGGTGTGGGGGGAAAGCTTTTCATGTTGTCCTAATTTATGCAAATAATAAGAAACTGTTTTATCATCATTTAACTTTAATCTGTTCGCAGCCATCCAATGAGAAATGTCTTAAAAAGGTCATTAAAAAAATCTCTGAGCTGCTTGAAAAAGCAATTAATATCAGGAATAGACAAATATAAATCTCAAGGTTGGCACATTTCTGCCCTGATGTTAGAAACCGTGCAGCAGAAATACAGGTGTACCCTTTCTCCCTAAAATAGTCAAATTTGTATACTTACTTAGTTTACTATGAATATCAACATTCCTATTGAAATCCTTCTTACTCCATTACTGTGTCATCTTGTGGTGCCAGCCAGTGTTCAACCTTTACCCCAAAACGGTGCTGGTCAGCTGGTCCAGCAACTTTAAAAAGTCACTGGTCCAGCAGCAAAGTTACAGGTCCACATTTTAAAATTTATCAAGTTACACAAAAACAACGGCACCAGTGTGCGAGTGCAAACAGCCTGTAAAAATCTCAAAAAATATACAGTTGTATTGTTAGCTGATAATCATTTAGTACATATATGTCGGATAGGAGTTATCCTCTAAGAATATTTGTTGGCAGTTAAAAGCATAACATTATAATTCTACCATGCTGACCAGGAATAATGTCTTATATAGGCCTACAGCAAAAAAACGCTTCATAACCCTTCCGCAGCTTTTCCTAGACCAGACCAAGTCATCCATACACCCGGGTTGATGAATAATGCCTCTTCGTTGATGAGGTTAGCAGCCTTCTTGTATTCAACTGCAGCAATAACATACATGTATGATGTATCTGCTGTACTTGGTCATTTCTATAAGCCTTCTACTATGACTAGTCCTGTTTTGACATCCAATTCTGTCTTCCAACAGAAGTCCCCAGATGGACGGCTATAGCATGCTGTTGCATGTCCGTCACAGAATAGCTTGTCTAGCTTGTAAAGAAATTTTTTTCATGGATTGGAATGAGTTTTCATTTTCTAACAGGTTTCCCTGGCAGATTTTGGTATTGGCGGCTTTTCCCGAAAAAATCCAAAGAGCATAATCTGCTTGGATGTGATGATGGCGGCACCAGTGATGATGCCTCGTTTTGATTTACCAAAATGAGTAAATTACCGTACATTCGTTTTGTGAGCTTTTTCCACTATAAAAATCACTAATGACTAACGTGTGCATTTTGTGATAAAAGAACTTGGACAATAATTAGTGTGACATGCATATTTGTAAAAAGCTTTTTGTTTAAGTAACATCTTCCTGTGGCCAGTTTTAATTATGAGCTCATAATAGGGGATCGACTGCTGTTAAATGTTGCATTTTCCCAGGAAAAGTAGGCTGTCACACGGACCAGTTACTAAAAAAATTTACTGACCTGACAACAAAATAGGTGATCAGTGGTAAGCGTATATTTGAATGCTGGTGCCAATCCCAACAAGTTCTTATGATACGGAGAGCTAGTAGTGGGGGGGGGCGGCAATGTATTAGGGTTAGGCTCCCGTAGGTGTGAAATTTTAATTTATGGCAACCTTTATAAATGAATTCTCATATGTCTTAGCAATAAGAAAACGGATGTTGCCATTCTTTCTGTTGACCTTTAATGACCTTAAACAAAGGTCAAATGTATTTTTTTTTCTAAAATCCATCTATTCAATCATTGTAATACATAGAAGCATTATTCCTGGTGATTTTGAAACATTGGCATTAATATGTGAGTGCATGGGTTGATTTTATGGCCAAAACACTACGCCACCCTGTATTGTCATGAGTGACTTTTTTGTCAAACAAACATCCATCAAGGTAACAGTAACGCTTTAATCACATTACATTGTCTTGTTGCTACTGTGACACCAACTAGCATACATTTGGTCATCTGAAGCCAAATTGTTTCGAGGTTCACTCGTCGCAAGTAACAGAATGCCAAATTGGGCTTTATGGTGGACAGTCACACAGTACATAATAATAAGTATTATAATGGAAGTTAAGCACAGTGTTCGACTGATCCACTGCCCATCAAAACTGTATAGAACTTGGAACAGTGTATGTATCACACCAATTTTTATGGAACCGAACTCCATGCAGGTATCTGCGTCTGCAGAATGCTCATTATATCATATGTAAGCCCTGGTTACTAATAAGAGTCGGGGCCTCAAATTTTTACCAGTCCAAATTGTTTCCGACATGCTACAAAGCGCGTTCAGGCATCGCATGCCCGACCGCGCGATCAGATGTATTGAATGAGAATTCCTAATTTGTATGTATATTTTTTTCAAAGCATATGATTCACATTTTAATGCCACTTACAATATAGCACATATAAGTTGTTTCATTAGAACACATTTAATTGCACAATTTTCAAAATGACTAACAAAACTATAACAAATTAGCAAACATATTTAATGTGGAATGCCAATTTTTAGATACAATTAAAATGTGTGCATACAAATTGCATACAAGGTCTGATAGGCTATGGAAGCTAATATTTGGAATTTTAAAGCATTTGATTTTTTTTTGTACAAGTATCATAATAATATTAGAAATACTACAGTTCGATTTTTTTTTATTTCTAAAACAAAATATTAGATTAACAAATATTTTTTTTAATAAGTCGCCATGCAATGGCCATAATCAGTTACGGTTATTAATTAAAACATTGTGTATTCATGTTGCTGTGAATGTTTCAATTGTTAAACTATAAATCAGTCAAGACATTAATTAATTTAATTAGCAAGCGTAGCTCCATGCCTTGGACCACCCAACACGCGACCAAACAACTCGCGACAAACAGGACTCGCCACGGTAATGCCCTAAAAATAGCGCAGACGTAACTAAATCTAGCACAGTTGCCATACGTTCAGCCTGAATGCTCCATTGCAGGCTGATTATCGCAATCCTGTTCAAAAATGATGCGACATCGTCAAACAAAATCTAGTTTCCGCACTTGTAAATCATGTTTAATTATCACACAACATACATAATTTGAATAGTGGAAAACTGACAAAAGGCATCGGTGATGCACGAAGTTGTATATCGGGTGATAACATAGGTAAACTGACATGTTTACACTTCAACTGATCGTAACTTTTGTTTCTCTGACGGCATCGATTTCGTGTAACATAAACAGTCAGGGCTGCCTACCTGACAAAAAAATTCCCATAATGACCCGCCATCGCACCCCGCCCCGCTCCCTTGTCCACAAGGTTGCCAATCAAACCTTTCTCTGAAGTAGATACAGTGACAAGTCCAGCCTGTTGACGGTGCCTGGGAATCCAGGAAGTTGCTCATTTAATCATCAACAGTAAATATACTTTATTTAGAGCATCATCGTGAGAAAGACAGCGCCAGTCAAATAAGCAATAATGATCCAACGGGCTTCTAAATTTACAACACACAGCAGGAACATTATAATTATTACTAACAAACAATGACAAAGTTAAATTGTTGTATTCAAATAAAACTTTTCAATACAAAATTGATAGTTTTATATTGCAATTACAACAATTATAATACTCATTTTATATTATTCTAAGACATTTTATAATTATATCCATAACTTTCAGAAAACCATAACTATTTAATGGTTCCACCTAACGTCATCTTCATTTATTGTTTTCACTATATAATTCTACACCTGTACATTTTATTAATGTCTAGACGTGCATTAATGACACTGATAATAATATGCTCACGTGCCACATGCCACGTGCCAGGCAGTCATCAGCAGGCTGGTGGCAGTCAAAGTTGTAACATTGTACACAGGCACAGCAACGGATGACGTCACCGTACTGACTTTGTAGAACTTGTAGTGGATTAAATATGTGTTGATAAATTGTAACAAGTGAATGAGACAGTTTCTTCAGGGCATCTTGAGCAGCAGTATTTATAGATTTAGCAATTATTTAATGTGTATCATTTTCTGTAGTCGGATATTTGTATTCCCGTAATACGGCGGCAGTTTCCGTAATGCCGTAATTTGAGGTGAATTTCCGTAATGAATACGGAGAAACCGTAATGGTAGGCAGACCTGCAACAGTGAAAACCAACACATCTCCTCGTTGGTTGATTAAAAACCACATGATCCCAATATGATTACAAGTGTGGGTTTTTGATTTGCCGCAACCTGTGTTTTTGCGAAAACCGTACCTTCGCGACGCGCCGTCGGCATGACATTCTTAGTGCGTATTTTCGCTAAATCGTGGACGACAAGTTCGTCAAATAAAGGAATACTTCTAAAAACTTTATACCATTGTAAAGAATGTTATGTTGTCGTTCCAATGATATTAAATATGTATCATTTAACGCGGACTGAACAATGTAAGGACTGCGTGACCGGTGGTTTGTCATAGTTTTTCACCATATCTGGCCAGATCCAACAGCCGCAGCGGCCGATGTGGTAATGCTAGTTAGTTACTGTGAGAGTCACTGTTGTCTGTTAGTGGTCGCCGGTGCCTTTGATGCGGTTACAATTACGTCTACACTCAATTGGTGCCTGTGTAACATCACCCAATCAGTTCACTAAACTGTCCAATCGAGCCTTGTCGTAATCAACGAGTGCTTATTGGAACTCCCCGCCCTGATTATTTGGTCTACGCAAGTGTTGCCTGCTTTTTAAACAACCACCGCTAGCGGTTAGGTGACAATTACCCTAGCAAGTCGAGGCCTTAATTGGTTTCTGGCGTGTGTCGGGCAGTTGGCCAGGCGATCCGGTTGGTCTATTTTCAAAACCAATCTCAGTAGATTTTGTAACTGGCTTCGCAGCAGTTTCAATGACGTCGTAAAAATACGGCATGGACGGATATGGAAGCGCCAGCCTGGCGGACCCGTCCACAATCAATTTCACCCCGTCCAAAATTGCGATTTTCGAATTTTACCCGTCCAAATGACGGGTGGACGGGTCTCTGGGTGAGGCCCTGATAAGAGTTCTAAATAGGCCACAGTAATAATAAGGAAGAGCTTATTTCTATTACCGTATACAAAATATAAGCAGTTATTTTATAAAAAAAATATCGGAAAAAACAAGAGTAATACAGAATAATAAAGTTTAATAACAATAAAGAAAGAATTTATGATTTCACATATACCACACACACTAATCTAATCTCAAATTTACACAAGACAACACTAAAGTTCTAAAACCGGTAAAATAATACCAAAACAACAACCACTAAAACCCTAGGAGAGCAACAACCATCAACAACAATAACCGGTACTCGGCAAGATGGCCCTACTTTCCTGTCAGCCAAGCCATAACCTCTATTTATGTATATATTCAAGCATAAACGGGATCACAACAATGTCAGGCAATACACGTCTATGGCGGAATCACTAAAACATAGGGGCTGACCAACTGGAAACACAGGCTCTCACGCGTCACTGTGAAGCATGGCAAATTTCTATGTAATGTCTGTTTTTAAAACATACAAGTACAATAAAGGTCATATGTTAAGATAACAGGATAATATAACAGGTCATACATGAAAGGCAAATTATAGCAATAGACATGGTAGTAAAATTTAAGACAAATTCACGTTACGAATCGGCATAGTACCAGTTACACCATCTAGTGCAACATAATAAAAATTACTTTGTTACATATATACATGTATTGTATCATACGGTTAAGATGTATTATTCCTGAATCTGCACGTCATGCTACAAATTCAGATCATGATGACTGATGATACTCATTTAGTCAGTTACTAAATCCTTACGTATCTGCGAATCTCCAGGGACAAGATCGCCCCAGTGTTTTGACTTTTCCCTGTATATAGAAAGTGAATGTAGAACAGACACACTTCAAGCAGTTTATTGACCAGTGTGCAACAGTTTTAATCAGTTCGAGAAAAGCAGTTTTGTTGCAAACTTGCTCTTGGGTTGGCATACATATTTGTTTGCATTGGTAAATGGGTTAACTGAGTTTTAATGTTTGATTCATTGTTGATTTTATCAATAACAGTTCACAGTTTACATCAAATAAAAACATGGACATTTCTTTAGGTGTTTAAAATTATGTTCAATAATGCACTACATCAAGGACATTTTAATAATTATTATACATGCAATTTATTTTCAAACTGCACACCGGTTCAATTGGCTCTGAGAGGTAAAAATGTAAAGTAGGAGTCTGTGTGTCGGGTGGGAGGGAGGGGGGGCACCGACAACCTCATTACGCCACTGTTCACCTAATCTTCTAAGAGGGAAACCTTAACCTACACACGCAAGTTCAATTATAACAAGATATCTTCATTTACAGAAGCAAGGGAAGATGGTTGAATAACATAAAGTAAACATAAAGAACAATGGAAACACTTTGGATGTTGTTTATCCATAACTGTAATGGTTTACAAACTGTAATACAACTACCCAGTCATCGCGGGGTACCCCTTTATTAGCATACATTATAAAATTATGCACTATGCACACATTTTGACAGTCCAAATAGAATGAGAATAAAATTACAAATAAAATATTGGCTTGCGTTACATGTCTGGGTTACTTGCGTTGCTGTGTCAATTGAGAAATAAAATTGGTATTTTTTTATTCATTCATGTAAAATGTTTTCCATTACGGCTTATGGATTATGTCTAAATGAGATATTATCCTCTAGGCATGTGCCCCAGCTTCTTATATAATGAAGGATTTTACAAAGTGGCAATTAATGACATTGAACTATTTTATTTTAGATATCTCAGTGACGATCAAGGGTTGTGACAGACAGTGTTAACAAGCTACAAGATGTTTGTCAACTATTTACTTGTCACATTTGCTGGCAGTCTTGTGGTTGGGTCTTTACTGCATTTGACAAGATCTGAGGATGTGTTGGCAAGGAGCAGCTTCGTAACGAGACGGCAAGTGATTCTTCATGGCAAGCCTGGACAGGGTTACTACACAGAGATGTTGATTGGCACTCCGCCACAGAAGGTAGTTT
Organism: Paraescarpia echinospica; assembly: GCA_020002185.1. Classification (NCBI taxonomy): domain Eukaryota; kingdom Metazoa; phylum Annelida; class Polychaeta; order Sabellida; family Siboglinidae; genus Paraescarpia; species Paraescarpia echinospica. The sequence continues at coordinate 34,329,042 of CM034540.1, read as the reverse complement.
TTTGGCAATGAATTTAATAGCAGATTATTTAACATGTTGGGGTTGAAGGGCAAATTGTAGAAAAATATACTGCAATATTATGAAGTAATGTTTATAATTTGACTGCTGTACATGTATAATTTGTTTTAATGTATTGGTAATTGCTTCAATGTGAAACTAAGACTATACATTTTGAGGCAAACATTCCATAAATTTTAATTATGATGGTGATTAATTCCATTCTAACTGACACAGCACTTTGCAAATAACAATTCTAAATGATACATTTTTCTTTTCCAAAAACTTTGAAATGTTGAAAAGAAAATATAAATGGCTTGAGCCTTGAAGTCTTGAACACAAATTTAATAAACGTGACTGGCAAAATGTTTCACCCAAATTTCAATAATTAGGAACAATTCCAGTTTGATGTTCTTTGAATTGCAATGGATTGTAGCTTAGAAGTTTTTTAAAGGCTGTTTTAAAACTTTAGTAAATGTTGTGAATATAAACTTGTGTACAAACAACATTAAACAAGTTGAAAACAAAAACATCACAATTTATTATTCAGCCCTACTTGGATAGAACACTATCTATGTACTTTGTACAATTACATAGTAATCATTACATTTACTGTATTCATTAAAGTTGATTATGTTTTGAAATTTATATTGTCATTGAAGTTAATAAAAAATTTAATTCGCTAAAATAAGCTTTTGACTAGCGTTTTAACAGTTTTTACCTGCCTCCAGTAGTATTCTGGCAGTTTGACTGTTCAACCCCAATTTAAAATTGCAGAAACACCAAATATGACACATTTCAATTTATTTGATGTTTTCCAAGTAATGTTTTGCATTACCTCAACAAGTTGGAAGAAACTAAGAACAAATTTGGCTGACAGTCACATGACACTTCTCTGAGGCAAGTCATCTGCTTTCTAACAATGCCAGCTTTCTAACAATGTAGAAATCACTGAAGACATTTTTAAAAAGTTGATCTGAAATTATAGTTTTCCATAAACTATAATAAAGTAAGACGTTTCGTTTACAGTGGAACATGTGGGTGATTGAAATTTGCCAGTTTCTATTGTTATATGTCTTATGCGTCTAGCTGAACGTGCTCATAGATACTGGCAGTAGCAACTTCGCTGTTGCCGCGACACCTCAATCAGACATAAACGTCTTCTTCCACCGCCTCAGGTAGGCCTATTTGTATCTTACAGTAATGTGGACCATTCCATGCACAAAATAAAATATTGAATTACTCGGTATGTCACTTCCACGAGTTTCACGTTCTTGGTGTGTTTTCCATGCTATTGCACATCAGTTCTCATTGTTGGTGAAAATTGGTGTTATTAACATTACAAAGCAGGAATACCTTGTTTGAGAACTAATTGATACACTGCGAAACATACTGATACTGCATGAAAGAGAATGCATAAACAACACATGTTGCTGTAAATATATAACTTATGGTGACAATAATGAGATTGTGCAATGATGAGAAGGTCAGTGCATTATGTTTTAAATGAAAAACACATCTTAATGTTTAGTATGTTTGTCAAATTCATTATCATGTGATATCAACAGTACACCTGATAATAATTTCTCAAAATTGTTTCACAAATAATGTCTCTAAAAATAACATTTAAATCCCAGTGATGTCACGATCTGAAGTTCAAGGTTTTTTCTATTAGGTGACATTGTAGTGTTACTTCATGTCAAGACAAACTGCGTTTCATGTGGTATTGTATTCACAGGTTTAGCAAGTTTAGTCAGTGTACCTCATCCAGGTTTGTAGTGGAATGCATTTCTTTTTGTCTATGTGTAAACTAAACTAAATGTAACATATGTTAAATGTGTAGTGTATGTTAAATATAATATTCATTATATATATTTGGAAACCAGCCTTGGAGAAAGATCCAAATGATCCAAATCCAACAGAATTCATTGATCGAAGGATGAAGTGTCAAGGAGACTCTTACCCCAGTACAAGTGGGAATTGTTATTTTCACTGTCATCGGTCATCTTGGATATTTCAATTTTTTCAATGTTGTGAGAGTCAACATGCATATTCTGAATCAGTAAATATCTTGCTTATGTATACAGTTATTATATATGGTGTAACATCAAATTTATTATAACAGATTATATTTTCACTGTAATAGTAGTGATTTTGGCAACCGTCTTGGATTATCCCAATATCCCTTTGTCATAAACTGCTTCCACCAGTTTTTCCATTGGAATCCTTGTATGCAAAGCCCAATGGCCCTGACGTTAGTGGTGATGAAGGTGTTGGAGCGCAGATTCTCAAGTACCTTAAGTCCATCACCAACTCCAGCATGGACTCACTCCAGTTCGTGTATAGAGAAAACTGGTCCTTTTATGACGCTGTAGCCTTGACCCTCCACTTCATCTTACAGTACCTGGAGTCTCTGAACATGTATGCATGCATCCTGTTCGTGGATTACACTACAGTTCTGTGTTAACTCTGCAGAAACTCTTTGACAAGCAGCATCTGTTGTCGGTAGACGTCTCCATGTGTTATTGGATCCTAGACTTTCTTTTGCTCCGACCTGAGGTCGTCAGAAAGAATAATATAGATTCCAACACTATCATCTTGAAGACTGGAACACCCCAAGGTTGCTCCTGTACTCGCTCTTCATGAATGACTGACTGAGTGTCTCAACTCTCCTCCATACAGCTGGTGAAGTTTGCTGATGATACCACCTTGGAAGGGCTGGTAAGAAACTCAGATGAGTCTGAGTACGGCCATGAAGTGGATAGGCTAGTGTCATGGTGTGACAGAAACAATCTTCAACTGAACGTATCCGAAACAAAGGAGATGATTGTTGATTATAGAAAGGTGAAAGCCCCAGTTGCTCCCTTTATCATCAGGGGTGAAGCCATCAAAAGGGTGGAATGGTTTAAATTTTTGCAAAAACACAGATGCAGTCGTGAAGAAGGCTCAGCAAAGGCTCTACTTCTAGCTGAAGAAGTTTGGTCTGAGGAGAGAGATTCTTGCTCTGCTATTTGAGAGTATGTGTTTTGGCAACATTAACCAGCATCAGATAAACAGACTTGACAGAGTGGTGAAAACTAAGATCGACGGCAGTGAGCTCATGCTGCTATTAGTTATATACAGTGAGAGATCCAACATGAAAGCTCCCAAAATCATCACTGATCCCACACACCCCACCCATCATCTGTTTGAACGTCTTCCATCAGGCAGGCAATTCCAAAATCTCAGAGCAAAGACAAATCGCTTTAGAAACAGCTTCTTCCCCCATGCCATGTCTACATTATCAGAGATTGAACCAAACCCTTAGAAATAGAGGTGTGTGCGCAGGTGTCACACTAATGCTCAGAAATCGTACACTATGATATTCTTTTACCATAATAATGAGCAGCCTATGCCATTTGTTTTATTCTTCTTTTATATGTTAGTTTTAGTTTAACCTAGCAATTTTATTGGATATTTTATTAGACAATGCTATTATTATTGATGTGTACAACACCAAAACACATTCCTAATCGACATATATTTTAGATATGTTAAGGCAATAAATTGTCTATGTATGGTATATATAATTTACACACAAAAAGTAAGTGTCTATGTGGTATAACATGGAACTTGTGGTCAATTCTATATTATATGTTCACCTACTTATGGTCATCTTGGATATTTAATATTCCTCAAGGATGCCATGGTGGCATCATGCAATTTCTGAATCGGTAGACCTTTTAGTTTTGTAAACAACCAACAAAATTAGGGAAACTGGAGATATTTCACTGCATGGTCCAGTTAAAAAGCACTGGTTGGTAGCAGGACTCAGGTTTCTGTGTATTCAGGCACTGCAACAGTTTTATTATTATTTATTATTGTTTTTCTTTGGTGTTCTCATCCTCCAGATCTGCCACATTTGTAGACCTTGACAAGGAAGTCGAATTGCCATACACAAAAGGTAGCTGGAAGGGTATATTGGGTTCAGACACTGTCTCTCTTGCATCCCTGCCGAATGTCACTGTGACAACAAATATTGCCTGCATCATTAGCTCAGAGAAATTCTTTGTCAAAGATGCTCATTGGCAAGGAATACTTGGCCTTGCATATTCTGCAATTGCTAGGGTAAGTATGCTTTTATTAATAACTAAACTAGAAATCATTTCGATTAACTGCTCAGTATTATTGATGTATTGGGAGTCGTTAACAAATGTCAACAAATAGCTATTCATAAGATCGTACTAATGCTCAGACACCCCTGTCTCCCCCTAAACCAATACTTTATAATGTTGATAATTTTTCAAATTGAAAGATATGTAGGTATATAAGTGTTAAGATGCAGTATATGCATAGGACATAATAACCATCACAATAATGTTTTTACAACATTTTTAGTCCTTTGGCCGAAGGTCCAAGGGACTATTGCCATCACTCTGCGTCCGCCGTCCGCCGTTAGCTGCCGTATCTCAGAAACCGTTCAGCAACTTTTTCTCTAATTTTGCATAGACATATCTTAGGGCACTGCCACTATGCACGAGAAATCTGTATTTGATTGAATCATTCTAAGGGCTCCCTAGGGCCTCCAAGGACCCCAAAACTGGTAAAAATGTAACATTTGGCCTATTTTTTCAAAAACTGTTCAGCAACTTTTTTTCTAATTTTGCATAGATGTATATTAGGGTGCTGCCACTATATACAAGAAATATGTATTTGATTTAATCATTCTAAGGGGCCCCCAAAGTGCAAAAGTTTTACATTATCTAGTGATGTGGTTTTGAGAAGGGCCCTTGAGACCACCCCCAACCTTAGATTTTGTTTAATGCCACGAAGTCAACACCATGACCAAACTCTGCAGCCTAGTGCTACTTTTCCATTCAGACCTTGACTAATCTTTAATTGGTCACAGAGCCCAGACAGAGTAGACACACTTGACCCCTGTTAGACTGAACAGTTGCCTAACACTTTTTATCTTCAAAACTATTGATTTTCTATAATTGCAAGTTGTGTTTATTTTTATGTTTTTTTAATTATTATAAAATGGTGTGACTGTGGTGTCTATTGGTTAAAGATGTATTGTCTGTAGAAACCTGTGGGTGACAAACATAGAAAATTAATATTCTGTCACCTGTAGGTGACACACATAGAAAATTAATATTCTGGACAACTATAGAGTGAAATATCCTACACTTTATTGATATCAAATGCATTCTACTGTTCTGCTTACACTTGCCATGCCTTGTGTAGACATGGTACTGTGTAAATCAATTGTATCAATATAGACTAATAATTACAGATTCACAATACAGTTGACACCTGAAACAACCAAATGTCAACCATCAGAAGAGTTGACATAGTTCCGCTATACACAAGCAAGAAATCTGTATTTGATTGAATCATTCTGGTGTCATCAGCATATCGTAGAACATACATTTTCTACATCATCATCCCTAAGGTTGTTGTAAATTTCACCAGCTGCCATGTCAAGTCCGTTATAATTGTGACTAACAGTGTTCAAAATGATTCAGGTAAATAGCAAATAATAAAGTACACAAGTTTTCTCCTTGCCATACCTCTACATCACATGAGAAGAAGACTGACACAGCCTGGCCCTGATTTATACATGATTTAGCATTTTTGTACATGTTGTATACAACTTTCAACACAATACCATTAATACCGCATGAAATTATTATTTTAGACCACAGGGAGGACCGGTCTACTAAATCAAATGCTTTCTTATCATCGATGAAGGCACAATAAAGCCTTTTGCGTTGAGACAAATACAATTCAACCAATACCCCTATTTGAACACTGCCTGTTCTTCACCTATTACATTCGCTTTGTTTAGGTATGTGGTCAGTCTGGTGTTCTGAACAATCACTAAGGATTAATGAACACTTGTGCAGAATGTCACCCACTTGGCTGGTTTAATTGATCTATTCAGTAATGAGGACACTGATTAGGCCTCACTCTGGACACTCACTCACAGTGTTGTGTATTGTCTTAGTTGGTGCATTGAGCTAATCTACTTGACCATGAATCAGTGGTGGCTCTGGTTGTGATTTACACCCAGCTGTGGAGCTAAGATTCTCTACCTGCTATTGTTTGATGGAAACTGTGACTAATGTGTAATTGGTCACTGGCAGTAGCTTGTGTCAACAGACAGCATTAAGCCACTAGACCCCTGTTAAACTGGACAGTTGCCTGTAGGTTTTAAACTGTGTCAAACAGTGAGTTTTGCTCTCAAATAATCTGTCCTCTTAGTTTTACACATGAAGACATAATCTGGCATAACTTGATAAGTCTTTGTAGCAGCACATTTGTACTTCCAGTGTATCATTGCAACATAACATACATATTACATACTGTGTACCACATTTGAATGTTGTGCATGTAATATTTCCATGCAATCCATTTGCATATATAATGTAAAACTTCAACAGCCGTTTTCTTCATTTTCACTTTTTGATCCCTACCATGTTCAATGCTCCATAACTTTGCCAATTTTTGTAGCAGTCATATGTTTTGAAACCGTGTAAAGCACCCTACCAAACCTTTACAAGGATGTAAGAAAACAATGTTATAATTTTTCTGACTATCACTCATTTGGTCAGCCGGGGTCACATATAGACGTATCAGTCCAAAGGACTTCAGGGCCACTTGGCCTATTTTTTACACTCACTATAATTATGCAATTCACACGTGATTAGCATTTAAAAAACTAGTAGGCCTTGACTCTTCCTTCATATACTTTGTATGAATAGTGGACAATTGTCAACGACCCATTAGAATGGGAGCTGAGTATATTTACTGCTAATGATGCCAAAAGGTCAGACCATGCTCAGGTGCAGATGAGTCAGACCATTCACTGGCATCACAATTGCTGTCGGATTATGAGTTGGGCTTTTACCTAAAATTACCTTTTAATAGGTCCAAAAAAGACATATTTAATGGAATAATGCCAAGGATAAAGGTAATGTCAAATTATCCCTTGGGGTTCCTCAACTATGGAATGACCAATGACAGCAATTTTTTATTGTCAGCAATCCCAAAAGAGTGAGAAAAAATGGCATGTGTTTAATAGAATGATGCCAAGTATGACATTTCCATTTTTGTATTATTATGCCACTTTGTCAGAGCTGATGGCTGTATCTTTATCTCTCCAAATTTGTTTGGTTTGAGACAAAGTCAAATGAAATTATGATGGTATTATGGCGTGGTTGTTGGGTCTCAGTCGACAGCACCATTTAATGATATTCAGCAAACCTTAGCACATCAATCTAAATTTAGATAAGTTTTCTATCAGACACTTGGTCATTTCAAGTCAATAAATGACCACAGGTTCTTGAACTAATAATGCAGCATTTTTATGCTGACTAATGTGTACTAATAATACTAAATGAACTGCATATGATACTGAGAGTAAGAGTACTGTGTTGGTGATATGACTGCTGTTGTAGCCAGACCCTTCTGTTGAAACATTCTTTACCTCAATGACGCGGCAGTTGCATGGTGCAAAAGATGTCTTCTCAATTCAACTGTGCGGCACAGTTGACACAGACAACCAGACAGACATTAGCACTGGTGGCACTATGGTAAATACAGCAACCACTGTGGCCCTTTCTGTTTCATATTGCAGTTTCAGAGAGAATGCCCACCACCCACATATGTATCAAACTTATTTGTCCTTATCATACCAGACATGCAGTTTTATGGCAGCTAGTTGTTACCATCACACAAGAAAATGTTTATTTCAACAATTATGTAATGCAAGAGGGGAACAGGTATTTGTGCCTTAAGGTAGCTGGGGCTGGTATCATGTCAGTTGATTTCTTAATTGTTTTCTTCATAGAACATTAGTAGGTGTCAGTATGAACATGTGTACTATTAAAAAACCAAGGCATTAGCGCCATATGTCACCAATCCATCCTTTAAAAACTAGTATTTTTAGTGTGTCTATGGAAAGTCCCTTTTCAGATTCTTGGAAACTGACGATGTTTCCATAGTGACGATCACATGTGCATCAGACCAGTTCAAACATAAGTTCGTTCACCGTGAACGCAGATCATATCGCTGTTGTATTATAATTACCTAAATGCATCACGCTGTCAAATCACCAAATACTGACTAAAAGTGTCTGTCAAATCGTGTTCAAATAAGCCACATGCCAGTGAAAAAGTCACATTTCTAAGCAAAAAAACAAGCATCTGGTGACACTTGTATTAACAGTAACAACCAGGAAGTATTACTTAATGTAACTTTTTTATAAAAAAAACTACAATACTTACAAAGCCATATCTTGGCATATGAACTCGACTTGTGTTTACCCCAAATTGCACGGGATGGTTTTATGCTTGGTGAAGGAGTCGTGCCGAAAATGCAGTACGGATTTTTGCTGTTTTTCAACATTGTAGCAAAATGTTTATGAAGTTGTATCAAACTTAATATGCATTTGTTTACAAAAAACTCATACGAATGTCAATAACATGTTTGTACTTACAACCAAACAAATTTTTCTTTTGGGGAGTTTCTCAAAATGAAATAAAATGCCATTTTAGGTTGATTTTTGACGTATTTTTTAATTGTCTTTAAACACATTTCAATATCTCTAAACAACATAAAAAATCAATTCTTTTTTGGTCTGGAGTATTGTTTAATGTGTTAGGCATTGTCTGAGAAAAAATTGTTACTTTATCTTCAAAACATTTATTAATTTTATTTAAATCAAAACAAGCATGTCATAGGCAACCTCACCACCTTAATGATATAGAGCATTATGTGGGGAGGAGGTGTTTACAAAACTCATCTAACACCACCAGGTTTTCACTTCACAAGCTCAAAGGATTTTTATCACTACATAAATGAGTTAGACATTTCTTAGTTTCAGAGTTCAGAGTATTTATTAACCACTGAAAGCATAACTGAATGATAACTAGATTATTTTTTAAGAGTCACGTTTCTAAGAAGAAGGCATCATGTAAATTTCGAATACTAAGACATTAATTTGTATGTATCAGTCATTTGTACATGATCACATAGTAGTAATATGAATAATGTAATACAACAGAACATTAATAAATGAACCTTGTCATGTTATAAAATGGATCGTTTTAGACACTTGGAGGAGTGGACAGTTCACTTTATATTGGGCCAATGTTGTACACTCCAATCAGGAAGGAAGGATACTATGAAGTCATCATCACAGACATTCGTGTCAATGATCAGAGTATAAAACTTGACTGCAAAGAGGTGAGGAATACATATACGTTCATGTAATATTCATGGGCATTACTTGAAAGCAAGTGATCACACATTTATTATTTTATATTTAATGTTTGGAGTCCCTTGAATTTCAAAACGCAATGGAAATCATATTATGTTTGTGGTTCAATTTAATTCATGAATAGCTTTCATTCTATATTATAGTCCTTGAATTTCCAAATGATAACCATCTGAATAGCCTTGACCTGTAATAACAGTTAGCTTAGTTAGTAAGTATGTTAACTTGTTTTATGGACAGATAACAACAACTGCTCTGTCAGTCAGATGCACAATTAGCATTTCACAATACCATTGTCAAGGGTGCCAGCTATCAACCACCCTCTTCAAATACTCGCGCCGTGCTGGCCACTATCTATTGACGAAAATATTCAAGCAGCAACTGTAAGGCAGTTATTCTGCTACCATGGAGGTGTCATTGCTGCCAACAACATATCCACACATATTTCTGCCCAACATGACATCATACAAACAAGGCCTCTCTTTGAACACTAACACAAACTCATCTCAAACTGATACAAAGTCATCTCTCTTCTCACTTTGAAGCAAACTTGTCTCTCTTCACACACTGAAACAAACTCATCTCTCTATGCACACTATCATAAACTAATTTCTGTTGACACACTGATACAAATTTATCTCTCTTCACACACTGAAACAAACTCATCTCTTTATGCACACTATCATAAACTAATTTATGTTGACACACTGACACAAATTCATCTCTCTTCACACACTGAAACAAACTCATCTCTCTATGCACACTATCATAAACTAATTTTTGTTGACACACTGACACAAATTTATCTCTTCACACACTGAAACAAACTCATCTCTTTATGCACACTATCATAAACTAATCTCTATTGACACACTGACATAAATTCATCTCTCTTCACACACTGAAACAAACTCATCTCTCTATGCACACTTATCATAAACTAATCTCTGTTGACACACTGACACAAACTTATCTCTCATAGCACACTGTGAGGCTAACTCATCTATATACTCACACAGACACAAACTCGTCTCTTTATACACTGACATAAAATCATCTCTCTTTTCACTTTGACGCAAACTTGTCTCTGTTCTCACACTGATACAAACTTATCTCTCATAGCACACTGTGAGGCAAACTAATCTATCTTTGCACATGGATACAACTCATTTCTCTTCGCACACTGTCACAAACTTAGCTCATTTCATCCACTCCAACACAAACTCATCTCTCTGCATACTGACACAAACTCATACTTTTACCATCATCTAAGCCCTTGTTTCCACCATCTTGTTGGTTGGTGTGTACAGGCAATCACATGATCTTGTGCGCTGCTGTTTGGCTGCCACATCACCGACTGGAAAAACTTATTGCCTGACTGGGGTGGATATATGGGAAACTGCGATCTGCCTGAACAAGACTGAGCCCAGTAACTGGGGTAGTTTTCGACATTGCTTGAACATTTTCGGCTGCTCCTAACTGACACCAACTCATTCCTATTTCATCTTGAAGTGTGGATATGCTAGCCAACTGATGCTGACCCAACTCAGTCAGCACAGACTGGTTGAATTGTGTTGGGGAAAAAAGTATTCCAGATTTTAGCCAGTTGCTTCTGTCCAGATTATAATATATATTATCCACCTTGCAATCAAAAGCGCAGCACTTACTTGGGCAGGCACAATGTTGGCATAGCCCACAGCGGAGGTCGAAGGCTGACGGGATTGTCTCCTCGACAAGGGGCTATGCTTCTCGGTGACGGCGGCAATACGGACTGCTGGCTATTGTGTAGCACAGGTATTTATAGGGTGTGTGTATGTATTGTTAGGGTGTAATGCGGTTATGCGTACTTATCTTGGGTATGCAAACTATTTACAGTGTTGCTCCGCACTACACCTATTTCATCTCGAAGTGTGGATATGCTAGCCGACTGATGCTGACCAAACTCAGTCAGCACAGACTGGTTGAATTGTGTTTGGGGGGAAAAGTGCCACCGTATTCCAGATTTTAGCCAGTTGCTTCTGTCCAGATTATATATTATCGACCTTGCAATCATACGACTGTTCATTTCTCCTTACAACTGAGCTGTCTGTTTCATCACTGTTTTCTGGTGCTATTTTAGTATAGTTGTCACAGTTGGTGAGTTTCCCGTAACTAGTCAAGTCTACATAGATTCAGAATTAATTAGCTCAGCACATGTGAATGATGGTAGCAACAGTGAACAAAGCAGCAAAGAACAGTGAAAATTATTATTTTATTACAAAGTAATACATAAGGAAGTCTTCAACACTGAACATTAAATTAACATCTAGTCTCCTATCCTATCCTTGATTAAGTCTCCTCTATCTCACCCCGCCATATCTAGTTCCTAGCTAATGTAAGTATACCTATTAACAAATACAATACATAGTACAATGGTCTGTCCTAAGATTCAAAATAATTCTAGTGCCCTCACAAATAACTGTCAAGTATTGATCCTCAAAGTCTGAGTCCTCACAAACTTCATTTACTAACAACAAGTATTATATCTATCCGAAAGTACCCGGATAACAGCAGTCTCTGGTTCACATTAATGAAGAATGTCCTTCTTGCAGTGGTGCCTAGCTAACATTATAACACATAATTCGGATATCAAAGTGTCACCTCCCTCCATGTGGTTGAGCCACGTAGTCATTAACAGAGTCTGTTTGCCCCTTCTCAATGGTCCAGCAATTCCAGTTTGGCTGCTGATCTGGAGACCCCGGCCTGCACTGTTGTGGACGTCTCCAAACGCACCTGGTTGCCAACACACCTCGGCAACCCATCACAGTCCGCACCCACCGACTCTCCCAATCGGTTTAACTGCAACACTACCGAGTCCTCTCTGTTTATATCAATTAGTGCTTCTTTGTAAAGTTTATAATTTGGTCCTACATTCATTTACTCTTCTTAGCAAATGGTCAAAGAGTGTTTCATTCTTTTTCAGTATAACTTTGACAAGACAATAGTTGATAGTGGTACAACAAATCTGAGATTCCCCAACATGGTTTACAAACGTGTGGTGGAGCAAGTCAAGCAACATGCCAAGGTAAATAAATATGTTTTAAGAAACAATAACAAATCTGTTGGTACCTTTTATACAAATGTATTTCCAGAATTCCAACAGGGCAGCCATGTTAGGTAAGTTATCTTGGCTTGGGCTGGGGGGGCAGGGAAGACACCCATAATCTTGTGTCACATGACACTAGTGTCTAGTAGGATGGTTGGTGTGGGAAGATACCCTTAATTTATGTCACATGACACTAGTGGGAGGGTTGGTGTGGGAAGACACCCATAATCTTGTGTCACGTGACACTATTGGGAGGGTTGGAAAGAAATCTAAAGCTTCATATGGAATATTTAATAAGATTTAAAGGTGCCTCCTCAATAAGATTGATTTGGCTCATCTCATTTTCAAATAAATTTGGCAAAAAACAAACCTACTTAGTATCTACTATAACATGCTTTTGTAAAATCAACAGACAAACTATTATATTTAATGCAGGATCCAGAATAAATCTGAGTGATTCTCTAATTAATGCTAAATGTTGGCCCAACAATTGGCTTCAAAATGGCAAGTACCAGGTGTAACACCCAATGATAATTCTTTCAACCTTATACTTATAAGTACACACTTGTTTCAGTTTGTTACACAGGCTGCAGATATTACTTAATCTATCCAACACCACATGTTTAGATATCAAAGAACCGTTGAGGAAGTAGCTTTAGCAAGATTGCCGTACAAAGCAGTTTTCTGCAGATTGCAATTGGACACAAAAGTCATTGTCCAACATGTCCATCTATGTGCATAACCCATCCTGATCAGTTATCTGTCAACTTAATTTTTTAAAATTCATACTATTCGCAATCAATAGGTAATTTGTTTCATGCCTTTACCGTCCTCCGGAAGAAGGAGTAGTTTTGCATTTCAATTCTGATTGGTTCTTTTACTTACCCAGGTACTAGTGGTAATTTATGCCATCCATTTCTACTACCAACTTTAGGTTTGAAGAAAATATTTGTATCAATATCTTCATAATCATTCAGTGTTTAAAACATTGGTGTGTAGGTGGGTGATTTATGTGAGTGGTTGTATGGGGAAATATAATTGATAAAACATTCTTATTACTAATATATGATGTTAACGTTTCAGACTCACAAACTTGTGGCCTTGGATGACTTATGGGCAGGTGACAAGATGTTATGTTGGCCGGTTGGCGAGATGCCATGGTATGCCTTTCCCCCACTAAGTCTTCACCTTGCCATCTCTCACAACACATCATTCCAGTTGCTTGTGTCTCCACAACAGTATCTGCGTGAAGTTACAAAAGATACTAACCAAGAGAATATCAGTTGCTTCAAGTTTGCCATTGCACCTTCACACTCAGGTGAGTGTTCGCCTGCTTCACATTGGCACTCTGGTCAGTGTTCACTTGCCAATAATTTACACTCAGTTCACTGTTCAGTTCATTGTTCACAGTCATTTACAATAACGCCACAATTTCACATGCCAGTCATTTATACTTGGGTCAATATTCACCAGTCAGTCATTTATATTCATGTTAATATTCACCTGCCAGTCATTTACACTCAAGTCAGTGTTCACCAGCCAATAATTTATTCTCACATAATTTCCACCAACCAATCATTTACCTTCAGGTCAACATAAATGTCCCCATGTCAATCATTTACACTCAGGCTACTGTTTACATGTCAGTCATTTACACACAGATCATTGGTCACCTGCCAGACATTTACTTGCATGTAATTGGTAACCTGCCAGTCACATAAACTTGGGTCATTGTTCACCTGTGAGTCATTTATACTTATGTCAGTATCCACCTGTCAGTCATTTATACTCATGTTATTGTTCACCAGCCTGTCATGTTACACTCAATTTATTGTTCACCTTAATTATTTGAAGTAAGCTCTACATAGGTAGATGTAAACAAAGGCAATGTACCATCATTTAATAGTGTGGTGGCATTTTAGGCCACTTTCCAATTTAATTGCTCTTGGAGATCTCTAAAATACATGCATGTTACTTAAAATATAATTATTAACACAATCTAGAGAAGCGTTTGTCCTTATTACACAAATGTTGAGCTTACACATGATCTGGGCAGTGCACAAATTATTTATAGCATAACGCAGACAGAAATGCAATAATTGTAGATAGCAATAATTGTAATGTTTTTTTGGTATTATGTTATACTATATTTGAGCTTGGTGTTATGATGATTCATTGTATTTATCCCAACAGGTACTGTGCTTGGTGCTGTTGTCATGGAGGGATACTATGTTGTTTTTGATCGAGAAAATCAGAGAGTTGGTTTTGCCAAGACTAGCTGTCCGCACCACAATACATCTGATTCAACATCACATATCGCAGGACCAATTCTAGTTAACTGTAAGTTTGAATGCAAACATATCTTAAGCATATCTAAATGTTGACTTACAAATATTTGTTTACATTTAGTCATGGCATTCACTATCACAAAACAAAAAACAAAACAAACCTCACACACACATGTTTGTGTGTGTGTGTGCGAGCGTCAACACTGCGTGTGTGTGTGCTGTGTGGTTATTTTCTGAACCCTAAGAACATGATATTGTTTGTTATGCCCATTTATATTGAATATAGGTTTACCTGTCATTTCATTCCAATTTAAAAACTGTTGTCTCATCATTTAAGTAGAGGTATGGCAGCTAGAATGGTGGTTTTAAAAATATTCAAAATATGTTTCTTCCATATTCCAATAGCTTTGTATATTTACAATCAATAAAGGTTATATTTTGAGCCTGGAATTATTTAGTCATTCATGATGTTAATCAGACATAGGGTGAATAAATTTATTTCTAAGTCCTTTTGTAGCATCCTTTGATAACAGAACGTAGCCTACTGGGGCTTGCCATTATGTGAAAAAATGGACTGAAAAAGTGGATTTGTTTAGTCTTGCTGTGATGTTAATTAACCTGAGAGTGAATCTATTCAAGTGATGGACTCAATAAGTGCAAGTTTGGAACATTATTTCAGTAACTTGCCTTTTTATGAAGAAATTGCTTTTTTAACCAAACATATTTGAGACATAGTCTCAAATAATAGTTTCATCCAAATTCTTCCTTTTTAACAATGAAAATGTCCTTTTGGAGACCTTGCTCTCAATAATCTGTCCTTTTATATCACTCTTTGTGCTTTTGACGACAGAATATATCTTTTATTTTACTTTAAGATAAATCCTTTGTTACTTTGCCATAAGAGTTTGCGGTATTGTTTACAATGGAAAGGGCCCTTTTATGGAGAATGTTGCCGTGTCTCAAATGGAAAGTATATTCTCATG
The DNA here is from genome assembly GCA_020002185.1 of Paraescarpia echinospica. Lineage (NCBI taxonomy): Eukaryota > Metazoa > Annelida > Polychaeta > Sabellida > Siboglinidae > Paraescarpia > Paraescarpia echinospica. The sequence goes on along the minus strand of CM034540.1, from coordinate 34,313,427 downwards.
TTTTTGCTCCCACATAGTTGTCCTAGTAGTAGTTCTCTTCTTGTTTCCGTGTCTGTCAGGGGTGAGGTAGGCCTCAATACTGACCCTTGATTTCTCTTTTCTTTTTCTCCCCCTCAGTGATCTTGCACTGCTGTCTCCACCAACCATCTCCATTCCCCTGTATCTTTCTCTCTCATTCCCCACTCCTTTCCCAATCCTTACAATTTTTACTTTATACAATCCTCCCATCTCAGACGTCCTCACCTTCTTTTCCCTACTACTCTCTGAGCATCTGCTTTTTTTTCAACCATTCTACTCCCATTTGCTCCACATGTCTTTTATGCCAACCTCCTCTCTCAGCTCCTCCATTCTTCGCTTGTCGATTCTCTTCACTCCTCCAATTCTTTTGACCCAGTTGTTTTTACAAACCTATATGCTCTTCTGTTGTTTTCACAAACCTATACCCTCTCCTGTTGTTTTCGCAAACCTATACGCTCACCTGTTGTTTTCGCAAACCTATACCCTCTCCTGTTGTTTTCACAAAACTATTCCCTCTCCTGTTGTTTTCACAAAGCTATACCCTCTTCTGTTGTTTTCACAAAACTATTCCCTCTCCTGTTGTTTTCGCAAACCTATACCCTCTCCTGTTGTTTTCACAAACCTATTCCCCCCTGTTGTTTTCGCAAATCTTATACCCTCTCCTTTTGTTTTCGCGAACCTATTCCCTCTCCTGTTGTTTTCACAAAGCTATACCCTCTCCTGTTGTTTTCACAAACCTATACCCTCTCCTGTTGTTTTCACAAACCTATTCCCTCTCCTGTTGTTTTCACAAACCTATTCCCTCTCCTGTTGTTTTCACAAAGCTATACCCTCTCCTGTTGTTTTCACAAACCTATACCCTCTCCTGTTGTTTTCACAAACCTATTCCCTCTCCTGTTGTTTTCACAAACCTATTCCCTCTCCTTTTGTTTTCACAAACCTATTCCCTCTCCTGTTGTTTTCACAAAGCTATACCCTCTCCTGTTGTTTTCACAAAGCTATACCCTCTCCTGTTGTTTTCACAAACCTATTCCCTCTCCTGTTGTTTTCACAAACCTATTCCCTCTCCTTTTGTTTTCACAAACCTATTCCCTCTCCTGTTGTTTTCACAAAGCTATACCCTCTCCTGTTGTTTTCACAAACCTATACCCTCTCCTGTTGTTTTCACAAACCTATTCCCTCTCCTGTTGTTTTCACAAACCTATTCCCTCTCCTTTTGTTTTCACAAACCTATTCCCTCTCCTGTTGTTTTCACAAAGCTATACCCTCTCCTGTTGTTTTCACAAAGCTATACCCTCTCCTGTTGTTTTCACAAACCTATTCCCTCTCCTGTTGTTGTTTTCACAACCTATTCCCTCTCCTGTTGTTTTCACAAACCTATTCCCTCTCCTGTTGTTTTCACAAACCTATTCCCTCTCCTGTTGTTTTCACAAACCTATTCCCTCTCCTGTTGTTTTCACAAATTCCCTCTCCTGTTGTTTTCACAAAGCTATACCCTCTCCTGTTGTTTTCACAAACCTATTCCCTCTCCTGTTGTTTTCACAAACCTATTCCCTCTCCTGTTGTTTTCACAAACCTATTCCCTCTCCTGTTGTTTTCACAAACCTATTCCCTCTCCTGTTGTTTTCACAAAACTATTCCCTCTCCTGTTGTTTTCACAAAACTATTCCCTCTCCTGTTGTTTTCACAAACCTATACCCTCTCCTGTTGTTTTCACAAACCTATTCCCTCTCCTGTTGTTTTCACAAAGCTATACCCTCTCCTGTTGTTTTCACAAAGCTATACCCTCTCCTGTTGTTTTCACAAACCTATACCCTCTCCTGTTGTTTTCACAAAACTATTCCCTCTCCTGTTGTTTTCACAAAGCTATACCCTCTTCTGTTGTTTTCACAAACCTATTCCCCCCTGTTGTTTTCGCAAATCTTATACCCTCTCCTGTTGTTTTCGCGAACCTATTCCCTCTCCTGTTGTTTTCGCAAACCTATACCCTCTCCTGTTGTTTTCACAAACCTATACCCTCTCCTGTTGTTTTCACAAACCTATACCCTCTCCTGTTGTTTTCACAAACCTATACCCTCTCCAGTTGTTTTCACAAACCTATACCCTCTCCTGTTGTTTTCACAAACCTATACCCTCTCCTGTTGTTTTCACAAACCTATACCCTCTCCTGTTGTTTTCGCGAACCTATTCCCTCTCCTGTTGTTTTCGCAAACCTATACCCTCTCCTGTTGTTTTCACAAACCTATACCCTCTCCTGTTGTTTTCACAAACCTATACCCTCTCCTGTTGTTTTCACAAACCTATACCCTCTCCAGTTGTTTTCACAAACCTATACCCTCTCCTGTTGTTTTCACAAACCTATACCCTCTCCTGTTGTTTTTCTGTCATTGCCAATGACTCGCATATCAGAAGAGTATCTTTCCCTTGAGCTTACGCGATGAGCGTCTTGTCTCCCATTACACCTTCAACTTTCCTTCATGCATAGATTACCCTATTATAGTGCAATTGGCCCATTTCCACATGGATTTTGATCCCAAACAGTTGCATTTTTAAAATCAGGATCTTCCCAATAAAATGTAATTATAAATGATGTTTTACCTTTTTGCAAATTAAAGTGCCCTATCAGGACTGCCCTTTGTGGACAATGTTGCACATTGTAAGTTTTTTAATATACTCACAAAAAAGAACAGTATTTGGGGGGCAAGGTTATTATTGTATTATTGATACATCTGTTCTATGCTGTCGTGCAATGGCAAAAACGAGCAAGTGACATTTTTACCAAAAATTAGTTAACATCACAATCACATATTTGGGAGCAAATACCATCTTATCATGTACTAAATAACACAGTTTAGCTCTAAGATTGGCTAGAAATGAAATGGTGCAAGTGATAATGGAACATTATTTTACCATGACAAAAGGGAGTAACAGAATGCACAATAGCGCGATGTGTTATTATAACAAAACATCCAGTCAGACCGCTGCTCTCTTACTCGGTGGAGCAGGTTAGAGACCCTCTCATGAATTTGGTGAATATATTTCGCATTTTGATGGATGAGTGAATATATGACATTTTATTATATATATACATATATATATATGAACAACATATACATCGCCATCAGTTCAGTATCAATACCAGGTTTAAAACATTTTGTAAATTACTTTATTACTGTAACAGTTATCATACATATGCGAAGGAGTAAATATTTGCTGATTTCATGACTGTGCCTTAACGGATTGTGTAATAATTGTTTATAAATTGGGAACAACTTTTGTAAATTGGAAATAGCTAATGCCAAAACTTCACACTTTCATGTCAGCCGACTCCTTTCATGCTCAGGTTGAAAAGGTATGAAGTTTTAAAAGAATGTCTACGACATCTCAGACTTTTGTAAGCATGATAAGCAAATAAGCAAATCACTCTCGTGAGTCATGCACATTTTCGTTCCTGGGGAAATGGATTAAGTTCCACAAAACTCGCGAACAACCTGAAGTTGAGTCATGTTCAGAAGGGGGCCAAGCAAACGCTTCTTGAAATGTGCATTGATGGACGATTAGTTCCAGTCGGGTGAATTCCTGATGAAAAGGATAGCAATCCATCTTCTCAGAGGAGGTACTTTTCATGTAAAAAACAGACCTTGTGGTGTGCCACAGAGCTAGCACGATGACATTGTCAGAAAGCTTGGTCCGTTGATGCCAGTGAACAGAGTTCAGTTCTGGAGCGGCCTGCCTATCAGTGACACTTCTGTCGATATGACTGAAACTGAGTGAGACAATGACTCGACTACCGGTAGCTTAACTGTTGTCACTTTTGCTTTGATAATTTTGTTTAATTGCTGCATTAAAGCAAGAATGTCAGTCTACAATGATAATACATGTACAATACTGAAAGTTTGTAATTAGCACCCCCAAGCGACATCATAATAAATCAACTATTTAGTAACTGATTATATTTGGTTTCGTAGTAAATCAACTTCTTTATTAAATGTTGTTTTAAATGATTATGTACTGTCATTTTTTAATGTACAATAATATAAACAGGTGTTTAATGATAATGCCAGGAATTTTGTAATGTGCTTAAATGTACTTGTTATTTTGGCAGTACTTGCCAAAATAACAATAGGGAATTGCAAATCACTTTGGAGTTACAGTACATAGAAGTGAAGATTTCCTGGGTTTTTTCATATATAACTATATTTGTATGTATTTTCACTGCACTTTTGAAGCACCAAAATAGAAATGTGGCTGTGGAATAAAAAAATATGCCAGTATGCAATTCCATTTAAACCAGTACCAATGCTTTCACATCAACTGATTCCGATTCCACCTAAACCAATTCCAGTACTTTCATATTGATTGATTCTGATTCCGGAATTAAAATCGTCCGGGGTTTCGTCGAGTAGTTCATGCAAGTGTACAAAAGAAAAACGTGTTTTGTCTGATATCTCAAAAGTACTTCGTTGTCACTTGCACCCACCCTTTTGCCATTGCATGGCAGTATTATAGCAGTTTAAAACCACATGCTACTCTTGGAAATATTGCAAACGTTATATAATTTGTCGTTGACACCGACCAGTTTACTGATACTTACATAAACTGATATTGCTAACATATTATACATTCTCTGGTTACAGCTTTGGCTCCATTGTCAACATGGAGTTGTATCTCATTAAACAACTGGTTTCCTTGTTGTTTATATATGTGCAGATATAATTCCAAAAAAGTAAACCTGTACTGATAATGTAATTTGCCTATAATGATACATGTGTATTTGTTTCAGTCAACACATCCGAATGTGCTTACATGCCGGCCAGCTCAGACCACGTCGTCATAACAATTGTTGCCTATGTTATGGCCGCTCTGTGTGGAGTCTGTGTACTCACTGTTGTGGCATTACTACTTCGTAGCCGATTACAGTCATGTTGGAAAAGACCAAATGCAAACAATGGGTCAACCTGTCTAATAGAACAGCTGGAAGAACACGAGAGCTAACAGTATTGATCCAGGACAACAGCAGAAAGAATAGGAAAGATAACAGAGGTGCTTTAAAACAACAGTGTTATTCTAGGAAGACATCTGGAAGAACATGAGAGATAGCGTGTTGATCTAGAACAACATTTGGTATAACAGGGTTAAGTGATAATCTAGGACAACTTCAGGAAGAACATGAGAGATAACGGTGTTGATCTAGAACAACAGTTGGTATAATAGTGTTACTCTAGGACAACATCAGGAAGAACATGAAAGATAATAGTGGTGATCAAGGACAACACCTGGAAGAACACGTTATATACCAGTAGTGGTCTAGGACTACTGATGACTAATGCAAAAACTATAGGGTATGTAGTGCTTTCTATAATTTTATAATCATTGTCATATGTGAGGATGGGTATGTGGATGCACTTCCCCAAATAATTTGTTCCCATATAATAATATATATGTATAATGTATATAATATAATGTAGCATAGGGTTGAAAGTGTACTAAGATGGTAAGTAGAAGATTGTCAGGTGTTTATTATGTAGGATGACGAAATAGATCATTCACATTTTTATGTTGCGTCTGTCACATTTATAAATAAAAAACAAGCAAAAGATTCTACAATGATATTTTTGTTGCTCATAGAGGTGTATTGTGATGGTACTGGGCAGGCAAAAATAGAAGTATTATGTTTTCAATAAAAATGGTCGAATAATAGTGCCAATATTCCAAAATTGTGTCCCTTTTAAAAATCCGGTTGGAAAAGTTCCACTCAGATTTGTTTTTCCCCAGAAAAAAATGTATTAATTGTCTGGGCCTGTCTTACACCTCACACCTAACTCCGCAAACCTGTCATGGGGCACCGAGTTCATTGGATTCCAGTCAAGAAGTTGTCCTAGATGGCTCGGCAGCAATTATGACAGACGCAACCTAAACGTTAAGTTTATAAAACTAACCTTTATTATTAAGCTGTCTCTACTTGGTTTGGACTATTGGTTTACATGATCTCAATCACTTTCTTTTTACAAATATTGATAAAAATTACATTGTGGTGAGTGGTTAATTGGAATAGTCTGTGGTGCCATGGGTGCATGACAAAATTACATTAACAAAGGAACTATGCAATGGCCAATGCAGCCTATTATTAGTAGATTGACAGCGAATTTGACTGAGTAAAAAATGTATTGAATTGTTTTCACCCAGACCCCTGTTTCCATGGTAACAAAAAAGTCCGCCATTCACAGTGTAACAGACGCAACGTTTTGAGGGACGGAATTGATTAATGCTTTGATACTTGTCCATTGCAAGCCACTGATTAATGATTTTGTATCTGTGAACTGCAAATGGGTCAAGCACTGTATAGCCTATTTTATTTTATTTTTCTCTGACTTATAATGTTTATTAAATTGCTTTTTCTAGAAATCAGCTGAGGAATGGTTCTGTGGTAGAAAGTATTTTCTAATGTTCATTTATCTACTTTCCTATTTTTTTTATATAGACTAGTACATGTACTATCGCGACTATAAAGTGTCGCCAACTATAATACTTAGCTGCTATGATATTTTCGAGGACAATTATTACAGTAGGACAGCCCCCGTATAATGGTGGAGTGGAGCATGTTTCTGTTTGCGTTGCCATCAATAAAGCATACAAACAACCTCTGTCTGACAAACTATTACAGTACAGCTACCGCCAAAAAACTAGTCTTAAAAAACAATGCCAGATTATCATGACAATAATTCCGCAATGGGCCTCAGTAGACAGTTATTTGTTCTGTCAAATGAAATATGGACCCAGTGATATTTGGACCAGAGGGTCCAAACATCATCATGACATATGGACCCGCCCTATAAAAAAATTATCCGCTCTCCCAAATGTCGAACAAGGATTTCACAGCCAAATATTATCATACCAATCTATATCCCAAGGATTTCGTTGTCGGCTGCTTTTTGGACTATATAATATATATATTTTTATTTATCTAACAAATCCTGGATACAAATATAATATGAATAAGCAGTTTTAACCAATTCTCACAGGTTCTAGCCGGTTAAAACAAATTCTAACAGGTTAGAACAAATTGAAGCACCGAGATCAAAACATCACAAGTCACCAATTAGTACCTTTGAGTAAATCAATAAAAAATTATTAATGACATTAATAATATCAACTGGAATTCTTGTTTTTTCATATAAATAAAAAAGCACATATAAAACATTAAATGTATATAATGAAGGTTATGTTTCTGAGGGACGGGACAGGGGGTAGCAATTTAAAAAATCTGGACTTGCGTAGTTTTTAATAACAACAATACAATTACCATACACAAAATTATTTAATAGTAAAATAATATTTATTCATATACAACAAATAAAAACATACTCTTTGGTACACGGGGCGTGATCACAGTATAGTATTCTGCTGATTTCGGATTCATTGTTATTAAACTCCGACAGTAGCAATATCATGCCACTTCGGATATCAACTAAAAGCAGTTCCTTTTGCATCTGCAAGTAGGAACGAAAGAGACATCAATGACCTATTTACAAATAATATTATGAATGTTAACACTGACCTTTTTTAGTCATAAAATAAATATTTTATTATCACGTCATATTTAAAGAATAACATAGATTTGCCATTCGCATTGCTGAATAACATTGTAATATAACAAAAGGGTTAAATGTACTTCGTCCCCAGTTCGTCGAACTGTCACAACACTCCCTTTCCAATTGGTATGTTCTTTTACTTTCTTGTTTATAATGCTATTTCTTTTCCAATTGCTTTCATTTCGCCTTTTTGGGATGAATTTAGTTTTGGGCCAAATCTACTAACATCTGGCGGAGTTATAGGAACCTTGACCTTACATTATTTTAGAAGCAGCACCAAATTTAGTGATCGCCATACACGGCTAAGATGTTAGAACTAAATATTATGTTTGATGTCGTAAGGTGCGTTGATCTTCAATTTGGCTTGTACCAAAATATAAATTTAGGAAAAAATTAACTTATGTTATTTTTTATCTTCTTGTTTCAATTTTAACATTAACATATTAGAACACATTAGAAAAGTTTCTAACTGGTTCTAACAAGTTCTAGCATTTGGTAACACGTTCTACCTGGTTCTAACCGGTAGTGACATGTTTTATTGGGTTTTAACAGGTTTTAACAAATTCTAGTCTTTTCTCACTGGCTAGAACCAATATTAAAATGTTATATCAGGTTCCGACCGATTCCAACATGTTATGTCTTGTAACAGGTGCTAATCAGTTTACACGGGTCTTAACCGATTCTATTTGGTTTTAACTGGATCTAACGGGTTCTAAAAGGTTCTAGCAGGTCCTGACATGTTCTAACCGGTTTTAACATCTTATATCAAGTTCTAACGGGTATTAAGAGGTTCTAACCGGTTTTCACAGGTTCTAAGAACTGGTTTTAACTGGTTAGTACTGGTTTTAACAAAAATATTTTATTGGTTCTAGCAGGTTCTAAAAGTTCCAACCGGATCTAGTAGGTTTTGTCAAGATCCAGACAGTTAGAACTGGTAAGAACCAGTTCTAATCGCTTTAAGCCGGTTAGAACATGTTTTATTCGGTTCTAAGATGTTATAAAAGGTTCTAACATGTTCTAAACTATTCTAACCGGTTAGTGCACATTGTATCCGGTTCAATCATGTTCTAAACGGTTCTAACAATTAAAACCTGTTAGATTCTGTTAGAACCGGTTAGAAGCCGTAAGAACCGGGTAGAACCTATTAGAAAATGTTAATACATGGTAGAAACAGTTTAAAACCGGTCAGAATTGGTTTGTACCCGAAAGAAACTGTCAGAACTGGACATAAAATGCTACAAATGGTTCTAACCTGTTTTAACCATTTAGAACCTGTTAGAACCGATTACAACCATTTAGTACCCGTAATGGAAGAACAGGCTAGAAACGGATAGAACTAGTTAGAACATGCTACAACCGAATAAAACCGGTTACAAGCGGATAGAACTGGATATGAGATGATAGATCCGCTTAGAAGCGTTTAGAAATAGTAAGAACCTGCAAGAACACGCTACTAACCGAATCTAACATACAAAAATTAGTTAAAACTTATTAAAAGCGGATACAACGGAATAAAACGTGTTAGAAACCTTTCTAACTGTTCTGAACCAATTAGAAACCTAAAGAACCTATTAGAACACAGTTTTTTTTACATGTACAAACCGGTTCTAAATGGTAGTAAACAGGTTCTATCCGATTATACCCAAATCTAATCGGAACTTATAGGTTCTAACAGGTTCTAATCCGTTCTAGCACTTTCTAACATGCTCTAAGCGGTTCTGTCCAATTAGAACTGGTTCTAATATGTTATATGCAGTTCTTACAGGTTTTTACGGTTTAAACTGGATGTAACCGGTTGAACTAGGTAATAATAGAATCTAAACGGTTCTACCAGGTTGTGTCTGGTTCTAACAGATCGTAAACGATTATAATAAAAGGTTCTAACTAGTTGAGAGACGATCTATTCCATTAAAATAAGTTCTAACAGGATCTATTCGGTTTTAACCGGTTCTTACAGGCTCTAAGAGTCTGAAACAGGTTCTGAACGGTTAGAACCTTTTCAGACATGTTCTAATAGCTTCTAGCAAGTTGTTACAAGTTTCTAAAAGCTTCTAACCATTTAGAACCGATTCTAACATGTTATATTGGGTTCTATTCAGTTTTATCCAGTTCAAACCGTTTTTTCCAGGATCTTTGAGTTATTAACAGGTATGTGACATGTTGTAATCGGTTCTAAACAGTTAGAAAGAATTCTAACATGTCATATCTGGTTCTGTCAGCTTCTTTTCTTGTTTTAGCCAGTTCTTTAAGGTTGTGGATGGTTTTAACAGGTCCTAGACGATTATAATAAAAGGTTCTAACTAGTCGAGAGACAATCTATCCAGTTAGAATCAGTTCTAACAGGTTCTATTCGGTTTTGAATGGAAACAGGTTCTGAACGGATGTAAACGGTTAGACTATTTTCTAATATGTTCTAATAGCTTCAGCAGTTTGTTACCAGTTTCTAAAAGCTTCTTATATTGGGTTCTATTCGGTTTTATCCGGTTCTAACCATTTTTTTCAGGACCTAAGAGTTACTAACAGGTGACATGTTGTACTCGGTTCTAAATGGTTAAAATCAGTTAGAAAGAATTTTAACATGTTAAATCCGGTTCTGTCAGCTTCTTTTCTTGTTTGAACGGGTTCTTGAAGGTTTCAAAGGTGGTAACCGGTTATAGCCTGTTCCTAATTCAAATTTAAACCATTAGTTTTTAAATTAATTATATTTTATGACCTGGTCGACCTGACATACCTGTGCATGATATACCTTTGATACACTTTTTGGTAGGTTCCATTAATGCATTTGTAATTGAAAACTTAGTATTGTAATTGATCTGGGAATTGTAGAAGTGTAATTGAAACAAAAAGTAATTTTAATTGAATTGATTTTGTGTAATTGGACCCAGCCCTGATTTCCTATAGCATATATCCTATAGAATTTTATAGAATTCTATAGAATATTATAGATTACTATAGAATTCTAGACAAAACTATAGAATGCTAGTTTTTGACTAAGGGCTAATTAACTCAAAAGTTTATATATATATATATACCCTAAATAAAAATTCATGTTTTGAGAGACAAATGACATAACTGTAATCACTGTTCAATCACTTTTGGGTTGGTCCACAAAATGTGCACAGACCCAGCATACATTGTTCTGCTAACAATAGCCGTCTCCAAGTTGACAGGTTGTGACACAATAGTCTGTCTACCACCTGATTCTTCTTGGTCACTGGGGGTCTCCGGTCACTGTGGTTTCTGGCACCATGCTGGAAGCACATGTATGTCGGTTGCATTGCCTGTGTGAAATCCTGCTGTGTCCATACGAGATTTCTGTGTAATAGTGACCAAGAAAATTTAAGAAGAAAAGTCAGGTAAGTGTGTATTAATTTGTTTTCAGGAGATACATGAAGCAATGCAAAATGTCATGTGGGAAAACTAATCTGCCTTACTTTGTTACCAAAGCTGAAACCATTATCAGCATTACACAATAAAAGTCCTTCCCAATCTGGAGAGCTAATTTGTGACTTGCCACAGCAAAGTGGGTATTAAGTTGCACAATTGTGAAATATATATTTTATTCCACTGAATATTATACCTAGTTTATTGAAATATCTTCAGTATTTTTATGATTGTTGAAAATTAAGTAAACTTTAAAAAAGTTTTGAGAAAAACATTTAAAAATTCAGCTATGTGCAGAATCAATGCTCAATGTCAGTATTACATGTAGAAATTTATTAATTTAGATTATTTGTCAAGGAAAATAAGCTGAACACTGAAAGATGAGACTGTAAGGTAGGCATTTCTGCCAAAATCAGAAAATTTATGGGTTATGGCATAGACAGCTAGCTTGGCTCAAATGCAGAATAGGTTTATATTTCATATGACACCTGTTCGCTGTTGCAGGTTACATAAAATTATACGTTTTACTTGCTCAATATTGTTATTAATAAGTTTGGAAAATGTATCAGATTTGTCAATGTGGGAAGCGGTGGTCGCATACCGTCCCTTTATTAGGAAAACCTACTGCACCCCCCTAACGCTCACCAAAAACATATAAACAAACCCCACATTTTGAGGCTCACTAAAAAGGAGCTATCATCCACATGTTTACACCCTACAATAATACTAGTTTTTTTGGTCAAACATCAAAATAATAAATACTGCATAGACAACAACAGTAAATTAAAAAATATATACAAAGGTAAGATCCACTGATGCCACAATTTTGACACAGTTACACAGCACATGTTGCTAATTGCATTGTTCTGTATAATGGGATCCACTGACTCTTGCCAATCCTAGTCATTATTCAAACTAGCCTTTCTGATGACACGTGTAGTCCCTGCACAAGTTAACATTAGCAGTATCAAACATGGTTTACCATCAAATATGTGGCTAGCACTACATCTCATACACAGTCTGTTTCATATCCTGTTGGAATCTAAGTGTAGTCGAACTAGTGTGTGCATGCGTGTATGTTAACGTCTTCATCCTAGATGTCTTGCAACCTAGGATGCCAAACTTTCAGGGACTAATCTACATCTTGGAAGAAAACTAACATCTATAGTAAATTATCTTTTCAAAATTCCCAGTTGATTACGGGTTTTGTAATGATTTTAGGTTTTGTACTGGATGTTAGACAGACCTAAATTAATTAATAAAGGTGATTCCAATCCAGTCGATTGGTCATCTGATCAGTTGAGCACGTTATAAGTAATATGCATTGTGAATTACTTTATGATGAACATAATAAAAAAATGGGCCAAGGGGCCCTGAAGTCCTTTGGACTAATACGTCTACATATGTGACCCCGGCTGACCAAATGAGTGATAAGTCGGAAAAATTGGAACACTGTTTTCTTTCATTCTTGTAAAGGTTGGGTAGGGTGCTTTACACGGTTTCAAAAATTGTGACTGCTACAAAAATGGGCGAAATTATGGAGCATTGAAAATGGTAGGGTTCAAAAAGTGAAACGTAAGAAAACGGCTGTTGAAGTTTTACATTATATATGCAAATGGATTGCGTGGAAATATTACAGAAGTATGTTATGTTGCACTGATACACGAAGTAGAAATGTCCTGCTACAAAAAACTTATCAAGTTATGTCAGATTATGTCTTTATGTGTAAAACTAAGAGGACAGATTATTTGAGCAGAATGTAGACTAAAAAAAATTAATAACGGAGCTGACATCTTGAGTAGGACCAGTCATTAGCAGATAGAGCCGATAGCTGCACTGCCTGCATTGTCAGTGTAAACTGGTCAATTTGTGTAATAAACTTGTTTCACTCTTTACCCCCTGGTATCATAGTGAGTTGTTTATTGCCACAATCGTTGTCTGACAAACATGCCGCTAGCCGAGGAAACACAGAACTGCGCAAGCGCGCTAACTACAGTCCGTTCTACAAAAGTTGGATATTGACACACATTCCTTCTTTTCTAAACAAAGAAAAATAAGAACTTACTAATAAAACACTATCTATATAGCGCTAAAGTGGCTCAATGGTCGACAACTACAACTTATTAACACTAGTTAAACGTTCAATTATAAAATAGAAATAAGCATATGGCAAAGTCACACGTTGGTAATATAGTCCGCCAGACGAGTAGATCGTTTCTTGAGTCGCACAGATCTTCGCGGAGTCGTCACCGTGGCGTCACTCATCTCCGGTGATTGATCTGCCGGTTCGGATGGCTCAGGTGTCGTCTCCGTTGCTGGCTCCTGCGTCTGCGGGTTTGTCTCGTCCTCGTGTGTTCGTCTAAGGTGCCCTCGATTCCGCCTGTATGTACCAACAGGTGTATCAACTTCGTACGATCGTTCGAGACGTCGTTGAACCACGGCCTTTTCCCATGCCTTTTGACCAGGACGGAACGGCTTCATGCGAACGATATCGCCCTCCTCGAGGATCGGAAGATCTTTCGCTGTTCTGGTGTAGTTTTTTCCTTGTTTCTCCTTTTGTTTGCTTATTCTGACCCTGTCTTTTCTCAAGTATTCTTCGCCCCTTGGCGCCAGAAGTGTTGTTGTCATCGGGAGTAATGTTCGCGTTCGTCTGTTTAACAGTCTCTGTGCTGGACTGCTTCCAACCCCTTGTGTCGGTGTGTTTCGGATTTCTAGAAGTGCTAGATATGGGTCTGTCTGTGACTTCTTGCATTTGGTGAACATCAGCTTTGCGGCTTTCACGGCTACTTCCGCTCTTCCGTTGGCGCTCTGGTGGCCTGGTGCGCTGGTCTGATGCTCTGGAATTCGTCCGAGACGTACTGCGGCCCGTTGTCGCTAATTATGACTGATGGGATGCCATTTCTAGCGAAGTGTGCTTTCATAGTTTTTATCACGCTTGCTGTGATCGTTAAAGTCATCCTGTCGACTTCCCAGAAGTTGCTTGTGTAATCGACCAATACGTGATAGTCACGACCTTCCCAGCTGAACAGGTCCACTCCGACTTTCTCCCATTGTCTCGTCGGTGTCTCTTGTTGCATTAACGTTTCTTTTTGTTGTGCTCGTTCATAGGTTCTGCACGCCTCACAGTTCTCAACCACTTGTCTGATGTCTGATGCCATGTTAGGCCAATAGATACATTCTCTTGCTCATCGCAGGACACTTTCCACACCAAGGTGTGAGCTGTGGAGACACTCCTTCGTGAGTTTCCTCATTCCATCTGGGATGACTACTCTTTCTCCTCTGAAGACTAAACCGTCGTGCACTGCTAGTTCGTCTCTCATGCTGAAATACGCATGGATGCTAGTTGGGGTTTCATCACGCATCTCGGGCCACCCTCGCTGTATGACATGCTTCAGTGTCTGTAGAGTCTCGTCGCTCTCCGTGTGTGCCTTCAGCATTGCTAAGCGGTCTGTGCTGATTGGCAGCTGCTTCACAGCATTCACAGCTCCGAAATTGTCGGTACCGCCTTGGTGTTGCAGGTATGACCGAGAGAGAGTATCTGCGATATACATCTCTTTCCCTTTGTGGTAGACGACCTCCTTGTCGTACTGCAATCTCCTCGGAGCTTTATACAGTGGCTTCTTTACGATCATTTCGAGAGGTTTGTGGTCGCTGTGTACAATTGTCCTTCGCCCAAATGTGTATTGGTGGAAACGTACAAACGAGAAAATGATGGCAAGACATTCTTTCTCAAGTTGCGCATATCTAGTCTCCGTATCAGTGAGTGATCGACTAGCGTAGGCGATAGGTCTCCCCTTTTGTAGGAGAGCTGCACCAAGTCCGGTTTCGCTAGCGTCGCACTCGATGACAAGTTCGGCTTGAGGCTCATAGTAGGCGAGGATCGGATTCTGTGTCGTCAGCTGCTTTATCTTCTCCATCGCTCTTTCTTGTTGTTCTGACCACTTCCACGGAACGTCAGGATGCGCTAACCTTCTGATGGGTTCCATGACATCGGAGAGGCCCGGCAAGAATGTCGACAAATACCCAACCGTGCCCTGCAGCCTCTGGACGCCCTTCACGTCGTTTGGGTTCTCCATTTTTATGATGGCCTCAATTTTCTTCTCGTCTGCTCTCAGTCCTTCACTGGTGACCAGATGTCCCATGAAGTTTATCTCGTTCGTCCGGAACTCGCACTTCTTCCGGTTGAGTCTGATGCCAGCTTCACGACATCGCATTAGCAGCAAACGCAGCTTCTTGTCGTGGTCGTCTCTGCCGAAGACGACTATGTCATCCGCCAAGCAGATGACACCTTCAAGACCCTCAAGGGCCTGGTTCAACTTCCGCTGGAATATCTCGGCGCTGACGTTCGTCCCGAATGGTAAACGCTTCCATCGGTACCGACCAAACGGTGTAATGATGGTAGTCAGCAGGCTACTCTCTTCGTCGAAGTCACAGTGCCATTATCCTGATTGCAGATCTAGCTTCGAGAATACTCGTGCCGTGGACATCTCTGGTAGCACCTCGTCCATTGTCAGTAGCGGGTAAAGTTCACGATGTAAGACCTTGTTTAGTGGTCTCGGGTCTATACAGACACGCAACGACGTGTCCTTTTTTGTCTGTATAGATATTTGGCTACACCACTTGGTGGGCTCGGTGACTGGACAGATGACTCCCATCTTCACGAGACGGTCCAGTTCCGTCTTCAACTTGCTCTTCAGTGTGATGGGGACTCTTCTCGGCGGGCACTGCACGGGTACCGCGTCTTGTTCCACGTGGAGGTGGACCTTTCCCGGTAGGCTTCCCAACCCTCCCTCGAAAACGTCGTTGAACTTTTCTAATACGTTTGTCGACTTTACCTCGTGCATCAGCTTGAAACTTCCGTAGTTTACGGTTATGAGGTCCATTTCTTCTGCGGCCTGCCTGCCGATGAGAGGTGTGAAGTCTCCTTGGACGACTTCAAACCACACTGCATACTTTTTGTTTGTTGCGGGGTTCTCTACGACTGATTGTGTCTTGCCAACAATAGCTCGAGTCGTCTTGTTCCACATATGTAGCGTTACATTTGAGGTCACAATATCCTCTTTATTGACGTACTTCTCGGGCAGGACGTTCACGGTCGCCCCATTGTCAACTTGAAGCTTCGCCAGCTTGCCGTTCAATTTTAGTTGATGTTCTCGTCCGCGCTCTCTGACGCAGCGATATTGTGCACCTTCTTGTTTCCTACCTGGCAACAGTTCGAGAAATGATTTTGTTTTCTACATTTGTGGCACGTTTTTCCCCACGCAGGGCAACTTTCTTTCCTCTGCTGGTGTATGCGTCCACAGAATTTACAGTTCAGCCTCTTGTCGCTGTCGCTGCGTTTAATGCGTTGTTTCTGTTTGTGTGCGTCACGGTATCTAGGTTTTCTTGTGTGATCACCGCGAAAATTGACTTTGTGTATCTGATCTGTGTCACATATAGATTTCATCTGTTTGCTTGCTGCCTCATCAGAGCGGCAGATATCTATGGTCATCTTCAGCGTCAACTTCCTTTTCTGCAGCAGGTGTTTACGACTAGCGGGATCTCGAATGCCCATGAGGATGCGGTCTCTTATCAGCGAGTCGTTCTGTCACAGAAATTGCATGATTTTGCCAATAATCTGAGTGCCGATAAATACGCATCAAAGGTTTCGTCCACACCTTGATTCCGCTTGTTGAACACGTAGCGCTCGTACGTTTCGTTCAGTTCGCCTTGAATTGTAGCATCAAGTTTCGCCATGATGACGGTAGTATCTTCATTGTCCTCTCCTTCCGCGAATGTCAAATCATCGTATAGCCGTACACCCACGGGTCCCATTGCATTGAGAAGTACGGCTAGCTGATACGCTTTATCTTGTTGTTGCAACTTCGTGATGATAGCGTAGTTCTTGTACAGCCTCTTGAACATCGCTCATTCTTCAATTGGTTGATCTTTCAAGATTAGTAGCGGCGGCGGATTGACATTTGTGAGAGGCGCTGCACGCGCTTGCTCAGCGGCCATCGTGACAGACTTATGGTGAATCGACTGTAGCTCCTACGACACGCTCGTGCGAGGATTCAGTGCACTTCAACACTACGATATTCACCGTTTCGTCAATGATCATCAGCAAAGTACTGTATTAATCACATTAATGTATCGCCGGAGGTTTGGGCGCTTTAGTCGCTGCCACTATGTTTCACTCTTTACCCCCTGGTATCATAGTGAGTTGTTTATTGCCACAATCGTTGTCTGACAAACATGCCGCTAGCCGAGGAAACACAGAACTGCGCAAGCGCGCTAACTACAATCCGTTCTACAAAAGTTGGATATTGACACAAAACTGGTAAAGTGTTTGCCTGGTATATACTCTTGTAATTAGTTATTTGAAGGACATGAACAGATATTAGTACTTAATCTTCAGTGCTAGTGTCTGGTGTATTTGACATGTGTACATATCTGCAAGAACTCCATTACAACACAGTTATATTTACACATTAAACATTATACAGAATGCAATATACAGATATTATTTCATACATTTGTTTTGAAAATAAATATAAATAATACATTCAACACGCTCACACAAGCCTGTAGGTTTAGTGGCTGCCAGCACATTACTGAGCGTAAACTACCATGCAGGTGTGAAAAACGTCCTGATGTATTTGAATTTGAGCCACTAATTAACTGTCCACCTAGCAGTAGCAGAGCAGTTTTATAATAACAATCCACAAGTTAAGTGGCAGGATCTTCCTTTTGTCATTCATGTGATGTTTATTGTGAGCAGGGCAGACACATGATTATCATATGTAGACAGGTACTGAAAGGAACTGACGTTTTCTATAAAAAGAACACATTTGCCTAACAATGGCATGTATTTCCTATTGTTGCCATTTCTGCCGGGCCATGAGTATATAGGTAACGTATAAGCCACCACTGATGTTGTTATAACATTTGCGGGATGGCGCAATTCCGAACATTTATCACTTGACGGTGACACTGTTTGATCTTCGCTCTACGCAAACTCCATCAACTGACACCTTCCGACGGGAAGAAATTGGTCTTTTACGGTGTATATTGTGTATCCATCAAATGAAGTAGATGTAACTTTATGACGTTCGCGGTATTGCAAAAATCTTTCAAAAAATATATCTACATTTGGCTATTTTGTTATTAAAGAAATTAGATATGCAACCATTGTAATTTTAAGATGTTTGCAGAAGTACACAATTTAAAAAAATCATCATTTGACGGTGACCTTGTTTAACCTTGGAGTCACACTTATTGCACCACGTGACAGTTCTACAACAAGCCTAGTTGTGATGTGGACTTTCAAATGATATACCATTTGGGTGTTTGTACGGATACCCTGAAAACACATGCGTTCGCCTGTAAGTCAATAATCAATCAATATCAATCAATAAATTTATTTATTTCAAACATATTACAAAACATTTTTTTAGTCCCTTGCATAGAATATATGAAAGAAATTGTACATAATGAGATAATAAGAGAAGATATATTGTTTGAAAAGGAGTAAATATGAAGTTGTAAACTTATCTACCAAAAATAAGTCAATTTTTCAGAATGTTGCCAGACCAATGCTACACTTTAGTATGATATATTGACTGAAGCTCACTAACCATGTCACCTAATTAACCAATATGAACCGTCAGAGCGCGGCTAATGTAGTAGTATGCACATCCGCCTGGCATGCCAGCACTCCGAGTTCGAAACCCGGACCGGGCAGGCATGATATTTGGTGAAAAAACCTGGCTCTTAACATTGGGGACTGTTTATCCCTCGTGACTCAGAGATCACGTTAATATCGGTCCATCTCAATTTGGGACGTAAAAGAACCACTGAGGATGACAAGCACCCTGGCAGTGACCATCCTCAGTGCCGAGTCACGGACAGTTGCCCACTGGACAGTTGCTCACCGGACAGCTGCTCACCAGACAGTTGCTCACCAAGGAAATAGTTGCTCACCCTTAAGCAAATGTTAATTTAATTTCGGTTTTTGGCGTCGTTATTACAACGGTGATGTAATTTTGTGTGAACTTATGTTGTGTCTCTCTTCTGGAAATCTACCATTATTCCAATAAAACAAAATAAATTCTTAATGGTCAGCTTTATAAAGCCAGTGAGCTAACTGCAATCCCGCTGGATATTTCGAGCTAATACGGCCTAGCGAATCCTCCAGACTAGATAGTGCATCGATAGTGGAGTTAGGCGGTCTATAGTATGATCCCACTATCAGGGTCCGGCACCGAACACCTGTATTCTTGCCCATACAGTTTCGCAGTCCGAGTCAAACTCGGGCATCCCCGACGAAATAAAACAATTCTTTATGGCAACAAATACTCCTCCACCATTCCTGTATCGGTCTTTTCGGTAGACATCGTATCCTGGATGGAAGGTTTCTCCATCAGACACCGATGCATCTACGTGCGACTCTGTGGCAATCACTACATCGGGACCCTCGGACTCCACAGTACTCATAAACTGGGTGCGTTTATCTGTGCTTAATATGCTGTTGCAGTTAATGACCATAATCTTAATTGGTTTTGATTTAGGCTTGTTGGTTGGTTTGTTCCGGTTTGTAGGTTCGGACTCAGAGTCTGCAACGTTGTCACCAGTTCCAGACTCTGAGTCCGACAACAAGTCATATGGGTTAGGGTCACATAGTATGGAGCTGTCGTTAAAAAAGGAGTTTGAGAAATTTGGTAATGAACAGTGAGTGCAGTACCAGCTGACATTAGAATGTTGTAAGTGACGATACTCTTTGGGTGATACTCCGCAACAACCAATGTGGATCCATGTGTCGCATTCGTCACAACACATAGCACGATGATTTCTGGCAACAGCTTTCTTACATACTCCACATGGATACTTAACTGGTCCGGGGTTCAATTGTATATCACCCGAGATCAGTAGTGCAAGTAACAGATAGGTGGACATTGTTCGCTGGTTCGCAGATGGATATCGTGACTGTCTGTTCACGACACGCTTGATGTACATATCAGCTCCAAGCAGCAAAGCTGTCTGGATCCTCCTCTCACCCACAAACTGGAATCCAGCATTTATACTATCAGGAAGTGATGCTGATGTAAAACCATTACCATGTCGAAGTCCCGCCAAGAATGCGACCATCAGTATGAAAGCCATTGTTACCTGCCAATTTTCAGGTAGTTTAAAATGTGTTAAAAAACAAAAAAATTATGCCGTTGTACGACTGTCCAGAATCTCCCACACAAATAGTGAAGGCTTAAAAACAATAAAAAAATAAAAACAATATGGTGTAGATTTTAAAATGTTTAAAAATAAAATATACTTACAATAAAATGTTCAATGCTGTTATAGGATTTCACAAAAGAAACAAGTTGCAAGCCAAGTCTCTCCCTCTCTCTTTTATTAATTAACCTACGTTATATTATGATCAATGCAATTGAAGGATTTCGCACAGGTATCAGGTTAAATGATCTATTTAAATGTCAAGTGCAGACAAGACGTCTTTATTATATAGTGCAGCTAACAAGGGATTTTCACCCAGGGCGACTCCGGGTTTTTAAAAGACGTCCTGTGCGAAAAGCCTTTTAGTATAAAGGTTTGTTGGTGCTCCTACTATGGCTATCAATTAGTTGGCAGCCTGACCTGCGCGTTTCTATATGGATGGAACTATATGTATAGCCTTTGTTTACACGAAGTTGAGGCAGGAAATCCACGCTCAACGAGACTTAATAATACTAAATGCGGTAGAAATAAGGCTCTAGTTGCGGGTAATTTAGTTTATTCTGAATGTAGCCTGAGTAAATAAAATTACTTTGAAAAGCAGCACTATTGTTTCAGTTGACTTTGGGGTGTTTGTGTTACGCGCGCTTTCAAACTCAGTGTTTACAGTTTACGCCATCTTGTTATGTCAATCAATGTCGTGACTTGTTGTCAAGGAAGCCAATGTACTAAAACTGTATTTAGAAACTTTCGAACACAAATATCACCATGCGGCTACATCTAGATATTGTTATATATGTATACAATCAAGTTAAAACAAATCAGAATATGTTGATCTTGAGATTAATGCAATAGCTGTCGGAACGAACGAAAAGAAACGACCACACCTGACGCATGCGCAGACCAACCAATTGTTAATTAAATTAACTCAAATAACTTAATTTAATTAATTAACTTTTCTGGAAGAGGTTAATCTAATGTAATTTAATTTAAAAAATATAAATTAACTTTTAATTAACTTTGTTTTATTGGGTATAATTTTATGCATTTCTGAAGTAATATTGTCACTGGCCTACTGTCAGTAGATGTAATTGGCCTGCTGTCAATAGATGTAATTAGCTTTAATGATCATAGTGCACACTAGAAGCAGTCAGTGACCCAACTGACATCACTTTTAGCAATTAATTAAGTCCAGGCAATTGTTTGAACAGGGTAAATGTCCAGCCAGTGTCAGTCAGTGACTGAGCTGGTAGAACTGTGATATGACCAGGTGCTAAAATTCTATTATGAAAGAGGATGTTCAGGTACACACAAATACATTAGTGGTACCTTGCTGCCTGGCTAAAGAACAAAGGGGATATTGACACATGGACACTGGCAGGTGCTAATCCACCTTCTCTGCAAACAGTAGCTATGGACATTGCCAAGAGTTCTGCCACTGCCAGCCACATGTCTGCTTCATTAGTTTCTAGTACACAACCAAGTACAACGTGTATCTAGAGTCTGGTTTTCTAGACATAACACCTTATAACAAAATCCCCAAGGATAAATGTGAAAAGTGAACACAATTTGGCAATGCAATATTTTAACTTAAATTATCAAAATTTGCTTTCACGTTTTAGAGATATTTGTACAATGTAACTATGCTTTATTAGTAGGTTTGCCCTTTTAACCATTTGTTCCAGTGGGGATCTGTTCCAGTTAGCCCCCTTAGTGTTTTTGTTTTCTATTAAAATTAATTGTTAACTGAGTTGAAGTTAATTGGTAATTTAATTGTAATTAATTGTTAATTGAATTAGTTAATTTAATTTAATTGACAAATTTGGGAAGTTAATTTAATTGACCTGATACATGTGTGAAGAATTAATTAACTTTCTAAGTTTTTAACTTTCTAAGCTAATTGTCCCAATCCTGATCTCAACTTCTCTGGAGAAACATAAGCTTTGACATTGCAGCACAGGATTCGAACCTGGGTTCTCTCAATTGAGAGTCTGTTGCTCTGTCATTGTGCAACTGTGCTCTACAATTTGTATCTAAGAGCATAATTTAGCAAATGTAGCCTCAATTTGTTGTTTTAGACATTTATTTTTAATTACTCAAAACTGTTACAAATCATCATGTTTTAGGATTACTCTGGAATATATGTAGGATAACTGAATAACTATGTTAAGCTTTCTATAACAGTGCTGGTAAAAATGGTGGAGGCAGACTTTCAAAGGAAGGAAAGAGTGATGTCGTCATATTACTTCTTGTGTAATGATTTCTCGGGTTACCCTATTTTTATTTACTCAATAATGAATCTCTTGGAAATGCAGATCTAAAGAATCATCACTTGTTATTATGATATCGCTGTTCAGTTGTCAAATATAGACTGTTTCCCCGGGGTACGGACAGTTGCCCAGTGGTCAAATGAAAAAGTGGACACTTGCTCAGTGACAATAATTTTTTTCATAAATGTAATAAAATCATGAAATGTAATAAATAAAATTGACATTAATATTATTTTTAATGTTATTTATACTATATTCCTTAATTTTGGATTAAATTCTTAATTAGATAATTGACATAGTCCTGGAATGTTGGCTTCCAGCAGCTCGTCGGCCATTCTCACCCCTCTGTGTGGACTCTGATAAACGCCCTATGCAAGGACCATGCCCTTGTTGACGCCATGATCCTGCAAGACCAGAATGGTCAACCTCCACTCCACATAAGCGGGTTAAGCGTACAACACAGCAGCTTCAAACCCGGCTTCGTACTTTGTGCCAAAACTTTGTTTCTGAGGACAAGGAAGTGGGAGACTTCCTTCGTTCTGTTGCCCACAGCATTAGATTTGCGTGAACGCAAGAACATGAACTACGACAATATGAATGTATGTATTGTGAATGTATTGATTGACATTGGTATGAACTTATGAATGTGTGCATATTTATGTTATATAAATAAAGTGTTGTATCATGAAGTTCTTGTTGTTTTGTTATAATATACTTTTATAAAACATAAATACAGGGTATTACACTGTTATTAAAAAAGTCTCATATTTATTACATTTACGAAAAAAATTTTTTTAACTCTGCAACTGTCCACTTTTTCATTTGACCACTGGGCAGCTAATTTTGATCTCCTACAACATGCCACTATACAGATATCTTATAATCCTAATGAACATAAGTAATCATTAGATTATAGATGTTTAGTTAACCAAAATATATTATATAAACCTACCACGTGCTTATACCACATTGATATCCTGTTGATTTTGATCCTTGAATTGTACGGTCTACCCAATATGTAATTTTAGAAAAAAAGGAGCCAACTTTAACTGGGCAGTGTTGTCTCAATGTGCCGATTTTGACAATTATTTTTATACCCTGCTGATGCTCAATAACAAAACCCTGAGCTCATTTGCTATACAAATTAAACAAAAGTGGATGTAGTTGGTAAAGGTCATTTAATAATTGTACCAACACGAATTAAATCACATACACCAATCGATGAGATAAAGCAAAACAAATCATACTCTCATCGAGGTACTACACAAACAATTATTAAATGACAACCAGATTAGTAAAGGTGGGGCGGTCATTTCACCCACCAGCCTCCAGCAGTAGAGGCCCAACCTCCATCCTCATTTGGGATTGGTGTTTAAAAATAATTTGATAAACAAACATGTTAAATCAAGCAACAAGCCTACCTATTATTGTTACATTGATGCTAGTCTGGCCTCGACATTAACTCTGACCCGCTGGCCCGGCGCCTTCTTTCAAGCTGTCGGGCCAGTTCGGGCCACCATTTTTAGTCCTTTGGCCGAAGGTCTAAGGGACTATTGCCATCACTCTGCGTCCGCCGTCCGCCGTTAGCTGCCATATCTCAGAAACCGTTCAGCAACTTTTTCTCTAATTTTGCACAGACATATCTTAGGGCACTGCCACTATGCACGAGAAATCTGTATTTGATTGAATCATTCTAAGGGCTCCCTAGGGCCTCCAAGGACCCCAACACTGGTAAAAATGGAACATTTTGCCTGTTTTTTCAAAAACTGTTCAGCAACGTTTTCTCAAATTTTGCATATACATTTCATGTGGTAGTGTCACTGTGCACAATAAATCAGGATTTGATCGAATCATTCTAATGTCATCAGCATATAGTAGAACATACATTTTCTACATCATCATCGGTTGTTGTAAATTTCACCAGCTGCCATGTCAAGTCCATTATAATTGTGACTAACAGTGTTCAAAATGATTCAGGTAAATAGCAAATAACAAAGTACACAAGTTTTCTCCTTGCCATATCTATACATCACATGAGAAGGAGGCCGACACAGCCTGGCCCTGATTTATACATGATTTAGCATTTTTGTACTTGTTGTATACAACTTTCAACACAATACCATTAATACCGCTTGAAATTATCTTAGACCACAGGGAGGACCGGTCTACTGGATCTGAGACAACATGACAAGGTATGCCGTATCTGGCGAAGTGACCCTTCAGCTTGCGAATGACCGTTGTCGTGGTTGTGTCCTCAAGACGATAAATTTCCCAAAAAATTGATAAGTAGTCGACTGTGAGTAGGTAAGACTTGCCTTCGAACGAGAAGATATCTGTCCCGACTTTTTGCCATGGTCGGTCAGGGACGTCGTGCTGCATGAGTGATTCTCTTGGCTGGTCGACTTCGTAGTTGCGACAAGTCTCACATGTGGAGATGTACTCTCTGATGTCGGCTGACATGCCCGGCCAGAACACACATTCTCTTACCCTTCGCAAACAGCCATCTATTCCGACGTGTGAGGAGTGGATCGCCTTTTTGATTTCAGATCTCAGGCTACGTGGTATCAGAGTACGTTCTCCTTTGAAGATGATGCCATCTTGCATGGACATTTCATCTCTCACGTGGAAATACGGATGCAGAACTGTATGCAGCTGACTTCTGTCATCAGGCCATCCTTGGAGTATGACCTTGGAGAGTTGCTGCGATACTTCATCTTGTTCTGTGGCGTTCCGTATCTGCTGTAGTCGTTCGGGGCGGATTGGAAGGAAGGTCACCATGTTCACTTGTTCCAATTCTGCTTGGCTACAGCCGTCGTTTGGCAGATACGCACGGGAGAGCATGTCAGCAATGTGCATTTATTTTCCTTTGCAGTAGATGACCTCGATGTCATATTGTTTGAACTCTCAGTAGCATTCCCTGCAGACGTCTGGGTGCCTTGGCAAGATGTTTCTTCACAATGGCCTCCAGAGGCTTGTGATCGCTGTGGACAGTTATGTGTCTGCCAAAGGTGTATTGGTGGAACTTCTGCAGTGAAAAGACGCTTACCAGCATCTCCTTCTCAATTTGCGCGTAGCGAGTCTCGACGTCCGTAAGCGCGCGACTTGCGAACTCGACAGGTTTCCCATGCTGTAGAAGAGCTGCGCCAAGTCCTTTTTCACTGGCGTCGCACTGTATCACCAGTTCTGACTCAGGATCGTAGAAGCTGAGTAGTGGCGCTTCTGTTACCAGCCTTTTGACTTCTGCGAACGCCTGGTCTTGAGTGCGAGACCAATTCCAATGCACATCTTTGCATGTGAGTTGCCGAATTCGTTCCATAGCAGCGGAGAGCCGTGGCAGGAACTTGGCTAAGTAGTTCACCGTGCCATTCAGACGATGAACTTCTTCCACTGAGGACGGAGTCTGGAGTTTTGTGATCGCTTCCACCTTCTTGGGGTCGGGTCGGAGACCAACGTCTGACATCAGATGTCCGAGATTTCGGTTTTCTTGACCTCTGTCTTCTCTCTGTTGAGCGTTATTCCCCTCTCTCTGCATCTCCTCAGCACTTCTTCCAGATTGCGGTCGTGATTTCTTGACGCGGCCTCTGAATTGTCACCTGCACCGTACACGACGATGTCGTCGGTGATGCATATCACGCCTTCTAGTCCTTCCAGAGCTCGTAGAAGACGCTTCTGGAAGATCTCAGAGCTCACGTTTAGACCGAATGGGAGTCGAAGCCATCTGAATCGCCCAAATTCAGTCTGGAATGTCGTTAGGATGCTCGAATCATAGTCGAATACTACGTGCCAGAATCCAGAGGATAGATCAAGTTTGTTGAAGTATTTTGCCTTTGCCAGTTGCGGTAGCACTTCATCCATGATTGGCATTTGGTACTGATCTCGCTTCAGTGCACAGTTCAGAGGTTTTGGATCGATGCAGATCCTCAGGTTGCCTGACTTCTTTGTCGCGACCACCATGCGGCTGGTCCAGTCTGTTGGAACATCGATTGGCGCGATCACTCCAAGTTTTTGGAGTCGATTCAGTTCAGCTTTTACCTGCGAACGCGATGCCACAGGTATGCGCCCAGTAGCAGAGGTGACAGGGGTGACTGTCTCATCAACATGTAGATGTACTTTCCCTAGTAATGTGCCGATTTCTCGATCAAAGACACCTGTATACTCGGCGAGCAGTTTCTCGCAAGAGTCAGTGTCCTTTTATGAAATAGATGCGATTTGTGCGAAGTTGCGATAGTTCACTGTGATCAGCTCCATTTGTTCTGCTACACGTTTTCCGAGTAGGGGTAGTAGGTCTTCCTGCACCACTGCGAACTCGATGCTGTACTTCTTCCCGTTAGTAGGATTGCGGTTACTAATACGTTGCTTGCCTAGGGGGATTATAATCGTACTGTTCCACATTTTCAGAGTCTTGTTATAGGCTTCAAGTTCTAGGCCGGCTGCGAATTTCACTGGCAGTACATTTACTGTTGTTCCGCTGTCAATTTGAAATTGAACTTCCTGTTCTCCAAGCAGCATCTTGGCAAGAATTTCTTTGCCTGCGCAAGCTGAGAATACTTTCTCCGATGTGTCCTCTACACCAAGTACATATTCACTGTCGCTTGATTCAGCTATCTTTTGCACGGAGTAGACCTTGCCATGTTGTCTGGGCCTTGCATTTGGCCTTGACCTTTGCTCGCATTTTGCAACGAAGTGATTTCTACCACCGCCTTTGGTGCACTTCTTACCCCATGCCGAACACTCTTCTTTCTTTCTGATGTGTCGGCTTGTACAAAATCTGCAGTCGATCAGATCTTGAGGGACCTTAGAGGTGTGTCCGCCTGTTTGATTACCTCTTTTGGGCCCTGGCGTCTGATGCGTGTGAGTAGGTCTTGTTTGTACTCTGTGTATATGACCTTCGGGACCGCTCATCACTTTGAAGTGGTTACTGGCTGCTTCAGCGCTGCGGCATATATCAATGCACTTTTTGAGTGTCAAGTTGGACTGCTGAAATATTTTTTTTCTAGTCTGGCTGTCCTTCGTGCCGCGTACAATTCTGTCTCGTAACAGAGAATCTCCGAGACAATCGCAGAAGTTGCACGATTTCGCCAGATTGCGCAGTGCAGTGACGTACGAGTCAACGCTCTCTGTAGCGTCTTGGTTTCTTTCGTAGAAGATATAGCGCTCAAAAGTTTCGTTTGTGTCTCCAATGATGTGTTGGTCGAACTTTTTGATTACTGTTGGTAGATCGGTCTTGTCTTCTTCCTCACTGAACACGAAGCCATTGTATATTTTTAGCGCTTCGGTGCCGACACAGTGCAGGAACAGCGCCGTCTGGTAATCGCGTGGCTGCTGGTCAAGATGCGATATGAGACTGTAATTCTTCCACATCTGCTTCCAGAGTTTCCACTGATTTGCAGTATCATTGTGTAGTTCGAGTTTTTCGGGTGGCGAAATGTGCGAGTTGAACGCAGGAGCCGGTGGCCGTTCAGTAGCAGACTGCGTGTCAGTCATGTTCGCGAATTATTGTGCCAGAGCGATTGCGAAACACTGACGCAATATTATACGGGCGATAAATAGCGAGCGAGCGTGATTAAGGCTGTAAATTAAGTCACTAAATGTGTGTACTCACAGTTTGTTATGCGAGTGGTTACACTTACACACCATGTTGTGTTTTCGCTTATACTGTTAGCATAACGCAAGCAAACATTTGAGTGACATTATGAACTGTCGAACTGACATGTTTATTGCAGTCGCAGGCCACGATGCGAAAGGATCATCCCGTATTACATTTTAGTACAATGAGCGGGGAACAGTCATTGTCATAATGCAACACTGGCAAAGTGTCTGTGTTCTTGTACACCTCGACTACTGATGGATTTCACTACCTCACCATTGGTGATGCCTCCAACAACCAGGAGTGTACACGCTGTGTGTGCTTCCAGCCACTGGGATGCACGACTGACCACATATTCACAAAGAAAGATCACTAGTGATTGCTTGTTGGATGAAACATTTAAGAACCTTTTCCATGGACGTACTGGACGCCCACCAATCACCTGGTACAACTTGTAAGCAGATGTTGATCCTGCGCGGCGGTCCCCTTCAGCAGTTTTTACAGAGTTATCGTCATCATATCTATCAAACACTTCCACAACTGTGTCAGCTCTCTGAAATCCTGTCAAAAGTTACTTGAAGTATGCTACCGCTAATGCATCAAATGAATTGAATTGGTCCCCCGCCATCATTTGAATGACAGTGATGGGGCATCCCTATTATACACTTTGGTTGCAGAGTTGTTTTTTGGTGTAGTTCAAATACTCTCTCGCCTTGAGCTGCTAGTTGATGGCCTCGTTCCGCTTTGTTAGTTTTCCGCATTGTATAACCAGCATGCAGAATGGCCATCTGCACTGGCCCTATCGGGTGGCCGAGAACGGTGACCACAGAAACATCATCTCTGCACCTCGCCGACGACAGGGCTCTGCGGAACACAGTCACTGGACTATCAGCTGCTGTTACAACACCTCCCTTGCCACACTTGAACTTGGTCTTTTTCGCCATGTCAACAAATATTTTCAGGCCTGACTTGCTGATGGGGCTGTAGACGCTGCATGTTTCACCTGATTCAAGTGCGCCATGCACAAATCTCTCCAGCTTCTCCTCCCAAGCACCTACGATGTTGAGGAGCGAATGTTGCACATCCAGTGTTGCATGCAGCCCCGTAGATAAGTTGATCTGTACATATGGGTGAGATTCAGGCTCGAACGGATTGGTCATGTTGTTAACAGCATGCTTGGTCAGAGGTCTCACATGCTCTTCATTCCTCTTCAGTGTCGATGCCAGTACTTCTTTGTGATCCTTGTCTTCAGTACTTGTGGACAAACCACTCCTTTCTCGTATTGCTTTAGCATATTCACTCATGATGTGCCTCGTCAATGTCCACCTGGTGAGTGCTGGCTTCTTTCTAGTCAGTCCTTCTATACCACTACTTCCTTTTGCATCTCTGATGACTGTTTTCCCTATGCCCATGTCGCTCCAGATCCCATTGAAACTATCCCTTGAATCAAACTGTAGAATACAGTGTCATAAGGACATTGTAACATTTGACAACAGTGTCTTTGTTTTAAGATTTGTTTTACTCAGGTAGGATGAAAGACATGTTGAGTGGTACACGGCATCCTTAGTTATCAAGTCCCCCTCCGATACTGCGCGTATCACTTTCTCGTCTCCTCTTTGACATGCAGCCTTCTTAAGTCAAATTTGACTTGCTTGTGTACGTTTTGAAGCAAATCCTGTGGTATAGTATCTGTGGCATATCTTCAAGGCTAGGCAATGCATCTACTAGATGGTGATATAGGCCATCTCCCCTTGTTACTGCTGCATCCAACAATGGTTTCTGCCCAGTACATGTTACAGTTTTAAAACGCATTTTGAGAAGTTAATTGAGAGACGTCTTCTCTTTCTCGTTAGCTTTATGGGACTAGATTCCATTGCAAATGTTCAGCCCTGTTAAAATAAAACAAACTGGTAATGTCAGGCACTCTGCATCCTTTTATTGAATGAAGACGAACGTGACGTACAATGGGTTGAAAAGGTATTCACACTACAATACACTTAAATTATATGATAATTTACCATTATTAAATGTGTCTGTACATTTATGATAGATTTATAGCCAGGATGTCATGTATTCAACAAAGATGCATTTGTCCCAATTCTTCACACTTGGTGATATTGCAATTATCGTTCATGGCTGCCAACGATAAAGGTTGATTTATTGAATACTTACATGACATTCATTGTTGCATGCTATTATTTTATGCAGGCACTTATTGTTGAAATAACCGTTTCTTTATAAGACTTGTTATTTAAGATTAGTCAAAATAAAACTTACCAACCCAAGACTAACTCGAGCACAAATAGGAGAAGATTAGCCCCCGATAGCGAGATTTGTTATAGCATGTACGTGGATCAGCTCGTATTTATTATGCTTCGTAGAATGTGCATTTGTTTAAAAGATATCGCGAACATATATATATACATATATATATATATACATATATATATGTATATATATACATATATATGTATATATATATTTATATATATATATTTATATTCTAATTTTTTTCATCGTTTGACTTCAGAGTAATTATTAAAACAATTTGTCTTAACATTTGCAGAATAGAACAATTTCGAAAATTCATCATTTGACAGTGATCTTGTTCAACCTTCGCTCCACACATACAGCACCAGTTGATAGCTCCGTGACATACCTCATTTTGACAAGAATACAATACGGTTTACAATGGTATATGAAGAGGTATTGTGCATTTGGGCAAATAGATACGCAACCATTTTAAACCTTGGCCTACACCGATTGTGGAATGGTGCAATTTTGAACAGTCACCATTTGATAGTGACCTGCACACATAATGCTCCATTTAATAGTTATACATTATACCTCATTGTAACGGGAAGACAGTAAGCTTTCCAACGGTATATGAAATGGACATCAGTAAGTAGGAAACGTAGCCCCACAACCATTAAGATTGTTTAAAGCTTGCGGGATGGCGCAATTTCTAACATTCATCAAATGACGGTGACCCTATTTGAACGCCGCTCCACACAAACTGCTTCACCTCATAGCGCCATGTCACACCGCATTTTGACGGGGAGAACTTGTCCTTTCATACAGTGTATGCTTTGTCCGTAGCCGTGAAGTAGAAACACAGTCATTGTAACTTTATGATGTTTGCGGCATTGTAAACTTTTGAATAGTCGTCATTTGATGGGTAACCTTATTTGACCTTGTCGTCACTCTTATCATTCCTGGATAGAGCATCATATCATACTCTGTTTTGAAGGTGAGACAATGCGCTTATATGTGACATGGCCATTTTCTAGTTAAATAAAGTAACTAAATAGCCATTGAAATATTAAGAAGTTTTCGGAAGCGTCCAGTTTCTAAAATTGATCGTTTGATGGTGACCTTGGTTAACCTTGGATTCACGCTTACTGCACCACTTGGCAATTCTACGACATGCCTAATTATGACGGGGAGATGCAGGGCTTTCCAATGATATAACATGTTGGTGTGTGTAGGTGGGGGGCATTTAAATCGGTATGTTAGGTGGGGTAAGACCACATTAAGGATTCGTCCGCCATTACCCTCCGAGAGAGTTCCCAATAGAAATGGCATTATGCAGGTTGTGTGAATTTCTGAGAGTACTTGTATAGTGTTGATTGAGTAGAAATTATGTTTTTCTGCAGCGTGGTACCAGAGCTGTCAAATTATGACAGTTGTCAAATTGTGCTTTTCTGCGTATAGACACACGTGTCATTTGGCTGTATGATGTCATTAGGGCAAATCACTGTCTGGTTCTAGCAGAAATGAAGGGGTGTCAGGTTTGAAAGTGGTTTATGGAAAATTGAGGCATGAGAATTTTACGAATTTTGCACAGCATGTGTATGAACAGAGGGTAAATATGGTGTAGAAATTTAAAGAAAACTGTTGGGTAAAATTTACAGGAAATGTAGGAAACGTTATAATGGCCGCCTATGGGGAAATCTAATGTGGTCTCGCCCCAGGTGGTTCTTTAGACTTTTCTTGTCTCCTTTGACAACATATCATCAGACAAGATGGATGACAGCTTCTATAACAGAGTATGAGCAATAGACTAGATGTGGTGGACAGTGCTGGCTGCCAATGGGACGCATAGCTATGGACTGGCTGTATAAAGAAAGCGGGAGGTAGGGTTACTGGAAATTAAGGGGGTGATTTCAGTGAAATTGAAGAATGGTGATAAAGCAGTATATGGCGGGTGATGCGTAGTCCACTGGGTTCAGCATACATGTTGCATATTAGATCAGAAATTCCTCAACATTTGCACTGCAGCCATCTGTGTCACAGTATTCTATGTGTCAATGTACAACATCTGACCCTAGAGACATGCATTGTGAACAATAACAGGAGGCGTTGTGCTACAGAAAAGAGATGCTTTGGCCACGGTCAATCCCCCGCCTTGTATATTTTTTTAAATTGTGTAATAAAATGAGATGAAGGTAACTATAATTAGCATGTCAGTACTCACCCCATTAGATAAGCTGTCTGTCTGAGCTCCTTGTGTAGCGCTCTCATCCACTCAGTCTGTCTGTGTGTCTTTCAATGTGTTCGCAGGTGTGACATTCTTTTGTTGATTCCTCTGGTATAATCCAAGGAGTATGTATTGCGGTTGATGTTTCAAGTAATTCTTTGATCGATCAACTCAACTGCCTAGTCAGTGCATGGTGTGCAGTCAGTGCACACACATGTCAAATGTCGTACGGGTATGTATGGTCATCTATAGATCTGTCACGGAGGGAATATGGGGTGATCACTGATTGTTTTCATTTGGCTTGACAGCACCTTTTGTTTTGATTTTTTCACAATTTTGTTGGTCTGTATTGTCCCTTGCGGTAGCCTCGTTTCCGAGCATCTGCCCTTGTCTGAGCTGTAGCCTCTCTTCGCCGTCTTGCTGCACGGATGGCATCAAACCGTTTTCTCTTGTTATACAGTAGACGCCTCACCACTGATCTTCGGTACATATAAGTCCTGTGATACAACGCCTCACGCTGTATCTGTCTTGTAGCTCTTGCAACACTGCCGCCTTTGCTTATAGTTATAGGAGCATTGTTCAACTCCAGTTTTCTCAAGGTAGATGTCCCTGCTCCGTAGTTCAGCCGGTCTATGGCTGCACACGCACGGCCCGTGACATTGCGTGAGAAGTTCACATTCTTAGGGAGAGTCGAAGATAAGGAGCGGTTCAGAGCCTCATTCCGATTAGTGTTCAGGCATAGTTTTGTTATTGCCAGTGCTTGAATGCCCAATCTCATTTCAATCAGCTTTCGGAGAGTGACCCTGTCTGCATCAGTCATGTTCAGGTGGTGAATTCGTCCTGTTTGTAGGTACATAGATCTGTGCCACCAATTTTTTTTTCCCACCAGCACACACGACAGAGTTGATCCTGCACTTTCCACAATCTCCACCATAGCAATCTAATGTCGTCTCGATAACACGTGGCATGCGTGAGGCCACTTTCCTGCTATCACCAGCATACATGTTCTGCATTTCACTGTGAATTCTGTGGCATCGATTCTTAACATCCAGTGAAAACATTTTTTTTTGTTCCTTTCTAATCACTGCTGTCGACCCGGGAAACATGCGCGCGCTAAATTGTGCTTTCATTGAGTTTCTGTGTTGAATGCTGTAATATGCATTCATTGTACATGTATTGCATCTTGCCCTTATCGTAAAGGCGCATTTCCTCATGTGTATCGTCTGCTTTCAGATACGTTAATTACAAATCATCATCGTCATCATTCGCGTTGGGTGCA